>JBBDGP010001270.1:1800000-2082500 GCA_037952835.1 Lithobates septentrionalis | reverse complement strand
TTTACATTTAGTGCAGTGCGTCCTGCTCACAGTGTTCAGCTAGATCTGTTCCTGCTATTTACATTTAGTGCAGTGCGTCCCACTCACAGTGTTCAGCTAGATCCGTTCCTGCTATTTACATTTAGTGCAGTGCGTCCTGCTCACAGTGTTCAGCTAGATCCGTTCCTGCTATTTACATTTAGTGCAGTCAGTGCGTCCTGCTCACAGTGTTCAGCTAGATCCGTTCCTGCTATTTACATTTAGTGCAGTGCGTCCTGCTCACAGTGTTCAGCTAGATCTGTTCCTGCTATTTACATTTAGTGCAGTGCGTCCTGCTCACAGTGTTCAGCTAGATCCGTTCCTGCTATTTACATTTAGTGCAGTCAGTGCGTCCTGCTCACAGTGTTCAGCTAGATCCGTTCCTGCTATTTACATTTAGTGCAGTCAGTGCGTCCTGCTCACAGTGTTCAGCTAGATCTGTTCCTGCTATTTACATTTAGTGCAGTCAGTGCGTCCTGCTCACAGTGTTCAGCTAGATCTGTTCCTGCTATTTACATTTAGTGCAGTGCGTCCTGCTCACAGTGTTCAGCTAGATCTCTTCCTGCTATTTACATTTAGTGCAGTGCGTCCTGCTCACAGTGTTCAGCTAGATCCGTTCCTGCTATTTACATTTAGTGCAGTGCGTCCTGCTCACAGTGTTCAGCTAGATCCGTTCCTGCTATTTACATTTAGTGCAGTGCGTCCTGCTCACAGTGTTCAGCTAGATCCGTTCCTGCTATTTACATTTAGTGCAGTGCGTCCTGCTCACAGTGTTCAGCTAGATCTGTTCCTGCTATTTACATTTAGTGCAGTGCGTCCCGCTCACAGTGTTCAGCTAGATCCATTCCTGCTATTTACATTTAGTGCAGTGCGTCCTGCTCACAGTGTTCAGTTAGATCCGTTCCTGCTATTTACATTTAGTGCAGTGCGTCCTGCTCACAGTGTTCAGCTAGATCTGTTCCTGCTATTTACATTTAGTGCAGTCAGTGCGTCCTGCTCACAGTGTTCAGCTAGATCCGTTCCTGCTATTTACATTTAGTGCAGTGCGTCCTGCTCACAGTGTTCAGCTAGATCTGTTCCTGCTATTTACATTTAGTGCAGTGCGTCCTGCTCACAGTGTTCAGCTAGATCCGTTCCTGCTATTTACATTTAGTGCAGTCAGTGCGTCCTGCTCACAGTGTTCAGCTAGATCCGTTCCTGCTATTTACATTTAGTGCAGTCAGTGCGTCCTGCTCACAGTGTTCAGCTAGATCCGTTCCTGCTATTTACATTTAGTGCAGTGCGTCCTGCTCACAGTGTTCAGCTAGATCCGTTCCTGTTATCTTCCTACTGGCAGGCAGGCTTGTCTGGTTACAGTATATAAAGCTACCTGAAGAAAATTACAGGTGTTCTATCCCAGCTTAGTGCAGCTACAGGCCATTAGTATGTCTGGAAGGCCAAGAAGGAGAGGCAGACAGTCACAAGCCAATAAGAGAGGGCAAGCAGGCTCTGTGTCTAGTGCTGGTCGTGGAGACGGTGCATCCTCATCAGCCCGTGGCCATGGGACACGCTTGGCCTTTTTTTCGGCAGCTGGCCGTGTTGAGCCGCAACATGCAGAAAACTTGGTCGAGTGGATGACCAAGCCGTCCTCATCCTCCTCATCCTCTCTCACCCATGCCCAGGGTGCTTTGTCTGGCAAAGCAGCGGCCTCTTCCCTCAGCTCAATGTCATCAGTGACTCCTTCCCTAGCTCCACCATGTCCTCATGAGGATTCCCTCGAACTGTTTGACCACAGTGTTGGGTACATGCTCCAGGAGGATGCCCAGCGTTTGGAAGGCTCTGATGATGATACTGAGCTCGATGAAGGCAGTAACATGAGCACGGACAGAGGGGGTGCCCAAGAAGGACAGCAATCTGGCAGTCATGCTCCCCCTGCTGCAGCATACTGCCAGGTTTGCTCCAGTGATGAGGAGGGAGGGGATGATGAGGTCACTGACTCAACGTGGGTGCCTGATAGGAGAGAGGAGGAGGAGGAGGAGGAGGAGGCGGCACATCACCAACGAGGCAGGATGCCCTCCAGGGGCCAGCCTAAGGGCAGCACATTGACTGCATCACACCCCAAAGCTCCACATGTGCAGGGCGCTGCAGTCTCTGCGCGTTATTCAAAAAGTTCTTTGGTGTGGGCCTTTTTTGAGACGAGTGCATCAGATCGCACCGCTGCTATTTGCAACATATGTCTCCAGCGTATCTCGCGTGGCCAAAACATCTCCCGCTTGGGTACCACATGCTTGACCAGACATATGTTGACCTGCCATGCAGTTCGTTGGCAAGCATATCTAAAAGACCCACACCAAAGAACAAAGAGGATCTCTCCTTGCTCCTCATCAGCTGAGATTTCCAACCCCACTAGACCTTCAGTCCTCTCTGAGACCTGCAGTGAGAGGAATGAAGGTGTAGAATTAGGTGTGTCACAGCCAAGTACTTGTGGGCAATCTGCTTTTGGTACACCGACGTCAGATTGTACCAGGCAAATTTCCCTGCCCCAGCTGCTGCACCGCCGAAAGAAGTTTGCTCCCAGCCATCCACATGCCCAGCGGTTGAATGCTAGCTTGGCAAAATTGCTAGCACTTCAACTGCTGCCTTTTCAGTTGGTAGACTCTGCCCCCTTCCGTGAGTTTGTGGAATGTGCGGTTCCTCAGTGGCAGGTACCCAAACGCCACTTTTTCTCACAGAAGGCGATTCCAGCTCTCTACCGGCATGTGGAAGGCAATGTCCATGCCTCGCTGGACAGGCGGTCAGCGGTAAGGTGCATATTACCGCTGACTCATGGTCCAGCAGGCATGGACAGGGACGTTACTTAAGTTTCACGGCGCATTGGGTGACTCTGCTGGCAGCTGGGAAGGATGCAGGACAAGGTGCAGTAGTGTTGGAGGTTGTTCCGCCACCACGCCTCCAAAATGCTGATTGTGACACACCTCTCTCCTCCACCCCCTCCTCTTCTTCTTCCTCCATGGCCTCTTCCTCGGAACCAGCGGTGCTCCGTAGGCGTTCAAGGGGCTACGCAAGTACGCAGGCCAAAAGATGCCATGCGGTGCTTGAGCTGGTGTGCTTGGGGGACAGGAGCCACACTGGGGCAGAGGTTCTGTCAGCTCTGCAGGGGCAGGTTCAGAGGTGGTTGACGCCACGCCAACTTAAGGCAGGAATGGTGGTTTGCGACAATGGCACCAACCTCCTCTCTGCCCTCCGACAGGGACAACTGACCCATGTGCCCTGTTTGGCTCACGTCCTTAACTTGGTGGTGCAGCGGTTCTTGGGCAGGTACCCGGGCTTACAGGATGTCCTGAGGCAGGCCAGGAAAGTCTGTGTGCATTTCCGCCGGTCATATAATGCCAGTGCTCGGCTGACGGACCTCCAAAAGGAGTTTAACCTGCCCAAGAACCGCCTAATCTGTGACATGCCCACCAGGTGGAACTCGACATTGGCCATGCTGCAGCGGCTGCACACGCAGCAGAGGGCCATCAATGAGTACCTGTGCGACTATGGCACCAGGACAGGGTCAGGGGACCTTGGTTTTTTTTCCCCACGCCAGTGGGCCATGATCAGGGATGCATGCACTGTCCTGTCACCATTCGAGGAGGCCACGAGGATGGTGAGCACTGACAGTGCATGCATCAGTGACACTGTCCCCCTTGTCCACCTGTTGGAGCACACGCTGCGTGGAATAATGGACAGGGCACTTGAGGCAGAACAGAGGCAGGAAGAGGAGGACTTCCTTAGCTCTCAAGGCCCCCTTTATCCAGACAGTGTTCCTGCGTGCCCGCCGATCACACAGGAAGAGGACGAGGAGGAGGAGGAGGAGGAAGATTGTGTCAGTATGGAGGTGGAGCCTGGCACTCAGCATCAGCAGTCTTTAAGGGATCAGTCCCAAGGAACACATGGACTTGTACGTGGCTGGGAGGAGGTGGCTGCGGACGTTGTTGTCCTTAGTGACCCAGAGGACTCCGGACCGAATGCCTCAGCAAACCTACGCTGCATGGCCTCCCTGATCCTGCAAAGCCTGCGTAAGGATCCTCGTATTCGTGGTATCAAGGAGAAGGACCAATACTGGCTGGCAACCCTCCTTGATCCACGTTACAAGGGTAAGGTTGCGGACCTTATCTTGCCATCGCAGAGGGAGCAGAGGATGAAACATCTTCGGGAGGCCTTGCAGAAAGGTCTGTGCAACGCGTTCCCAGAGACTGGGAGGTTACAAACTCCTGTTTCTGGACAACGTGTTGCTGAGGCTTCGGTCAGTCAAAGAAGGAGCGGTGGAGAAGGTGGCCGTCTGACCGATGCGTTCAGACAATTTTTTGGTCCGCAGCCCCAAGGTATGATCGGTTCCAGCAACCATCGCCAGCGTCTGTTTTACATGGTGCAGGAATACCTAGGGGCAAGATCAGACTTGGACACCTTTCCCACCGAAAATCCTCTGGGTTACTGGGTCTTGAGGATGGATCACTGGCCAGAGCTTGCACAGTATGCAATTGAGCTACTGGCCTGTCCTGCATCCAGCGTTCTTTCCGAACGCACATTCAGTGCTGCTGGAGGCGTGGTAACCGATCACAGGGTGCGTCTGTCCACTGACTCGGTCGATCGGCTGACCTTCATAAAAATGAATCAGTCTTGGATCACCACCAGCTACCAAGCACCTGATGCTGATGTAACTGAATAATTTTTTTCAGATCCCTTCAAAGACTGCCTATGCTGATGCTGAGTGACTATCCCTGAGTAATTATCCTCTTCCTCCTCAATCATCACGCTGATAGCTTGTAAGAACATTTTTGGTTCTGGGCGCCACCACCAGTGCCTAAGGCACAATTTTTCAGCCCCTGTTTAACAGGGGCGTGTAATTACAATTTTTGATGTAATACTTTGCAGCAGGGCTCGTTCCTGCATTCCAACTAGAGTGTCTGTGAGGGGTTGCAGTGTTGTGGCACCAGCACCAGTGCCTAAGGCCCAATTTTTCTGCCCCTGTCTAACAGGGGCGTGTAATTACAATTTTTGATGCAATACTTTGCAGCAGGGCTCGTTCCTGCGTTCCAACTAGAGTGTCTGTGAGGGGTTGCAGTGTTGTGGCACCAGCACCAGTGCCTAAGGCCCAATTTTTCTGCCCCTGTCTAACAGGGGCGTGTAATTACAATTTTTGATGCAATACTTTGCAGCAGGGCTCGTTCCTGCGTTCCAACTAGAGTGTCTGTGAGGGGTTGCAGTGTTGTGGCACCAGCACCAGTGCCTAAGGCCTAATTTTTCAGCTCCTGTTCAACAGGGGCATGTAATTACAATTCTTGATCTAATATTTCACAGCAGGGCCCTGTGAGGGCTTACAGTGTTTTGGCCACAGCAACACCTAAGGCCCAAATTTCTGCTGAGTATATAGGGCAGGACCCTACTTTCAAACATCTAACTTACAAACGACTCCTACTTGCAAACGGAAGGAGACAACAGGAAGTGAGATGAAATCTACCCCTAGGAAGGGAAATTCTCTCATGTAAGAGTTAATATGGGAAAACAATTTCTCCTTTCCACTGATGCTTTCCAATCCTTGTTCCACAAAAAAACCCAAATTTTCAAAAAACATTTTTCATTGGGACAAAAAAGTGAGGTGAAATCTTCTGAAGAGGAGGAAAGACGCAAAACAAATGTCACAGGGGTGATAACCCTTCCCTATGTTTTCCAAAAAGCTTAGAAAAGATTTTTTGGCTGGAGCTAAACACGTTAAAAATGTTCAAAATTACAAACAGATTCTACTTAACAACAAACCTACAGTCCCTGTCTTGTTTGCACCGCCTGTATACTGCTGTTCAGAGTATATAGGGACCTTTCCTTATTTTAATTTGGGTGCGGGGTTCCCCTTAATATCCATACAAGACCCAAAGGGCCTGGTAATGGACTGGGGGGTACCCATGCCGTTTGTCTCACTGATTTTCATCCATATTGCCAGGACCCGACATGACATTAAACCCGCAAGCAGTTTTAAATGAGATTTTTTCCTTTAAAAATGACATTTGGTGCAGGGACTGTTCTAAACATGGCAAACACGCGTCACTTTACAGGCATACTATAGACACCCCCCAGGTACGATATTTAAAGGAATATTTCACTTTTTTTTTTTTTACTTTAAGCATCATTAAAATCACTGCTCCCGAAAAAACGGCCGTTTTTAAAAGTTTTTTTTGCATTGATACATGTCCCCTGGGGTAGGACCCGGGTCCCCACACCCTTTTTAGGACAATACCATGCAAATTAGCCTTTAAAATGAGCACTTTTGATTTCGAACGTTCGAGTCCCATAGACGTCAATGGGGTTCTAACGTTCGTGCTAACTTGCGGTCCGTTCGCGGGTTCTGGTGCGAACCGAACCGGGGGGTGTTCGGCTCATCCCTAATATATATATATATATTCACTTTTGGAGGAGAACCGCACTCTGCTTACAATTTAGTGCCAGCAATCAGGTCTTCCCACTGACCTTGTATATAGAAAAAGAGTCCAAGAGGTTGCTGCACTTAAAAATTTCTTTGCTTTATTTCACAATATCCTCAGCAGGGATTTACAAAGCAAGTATAATCCAAAATCACAGGCACGAAATGCCTAAACAGTTTCAAACACAAGTAGGTTCAGATATGGATGGATGGATGGATTACGTCTCGGGCTAGTCAGCTTACGCCCTTCCTAAGATCCATTGAAGCTTAGGAAGGGCGTAAGCTGACTAGCCCGAGACGTAATCCATCCATCCATCCATATCTGAACCTACTTGTGTTTGAAACTGTTTAGGCATTTTGTGCCTGTGATTTTGGATTATACTTGCTTTGTAAATCCCTGCTGAAGATATTGTGAAATAAAGCAAAGAAATTTTTAAGTGCAGCAACCTCTTGGACTCTTTTTCTATATATATTTTCTGATCTGATCTATTGTTTTTCTAAGATATTATTTTCTATTCTATTTCAATTCAATTTCATTCTATATGAAATTCGAATTTCGGAAATTTATATATATATATATATATATATATATATATATATATATATCATAGAAAAACAATAGAACAGATCAGGAAAAAAAAATTATATGCATCTTTTGAAATTCGAAATTCATATAAAATGAATTCAAATTTGAATAGAAAAGATTAGAATAGAAAAACAATAGAACAGAAAATAATCGAATATATATATATTATATTTTATTCTATTCTGTTCTATTGTTTTTCTAGTCTATTTTCTAATCTATTCGAATTTGAATTCATTCTATATGAATTTCTAATTTCAAAAGATGGTTATATATATAAATATTATATATATATATATATATATATATATATATATATATATATATATATATATATATATATATATATAACCATTTTCCGAAATTCGAATTTCATATAGAATGAATTCGAATTCGAATTGAAAAGATTAGACTAGAAATAGAAAATAGACTAGAAAAACAATAGAACACAATTGAGTAAAATATTGTTTTTCTAGTCTATTTTCTTTTCTATTCGAATTCGAATTCATTCTATATGAAATTCGAATTTCGGAAAATGGTTATATATATATATATATATATATATATATATATATATATATATATATATATATATATATATATATATATATAAAACCATTTTCCGAAATTCGAATTTCATATAGAATGAATTCGAATTTGAATAGAAAAGAAAATAGACTAGAAAAACAATAGAACAGAATAGAATAAAATATAATATATATATTAGATTATTTTCTGTTCTATTGTATTCCTATTCTAATCTTTTCTATTCAAATTTGAATTCATTCTATATGAATTTCGAATTTCAAAAGATGGTTATATATATAAATACTTTTTCTGCAGCAAAAAATTTCATTTTCCGAACCGATTTTGGGGCCCCGTATCTCAGGGCCACTTGGTGCTAGGAACCCCAAATTTGGTGTGCTAACCCAGTGGAACTGGTACCATAATATATCCAAGGCTGGGGTTCCTAGGTCTAAGTGGCCCCGAGATACGGGGCCCCAAACCGGTTCAGAAAATGTCATTCTCTGCTGCAGAAAAGTGCTTGACATTTTCTGAACTGATTTTTGGGGCCCTGTATCTCGGGGCCACTTGGTGCTAGTTCCTCTGGGTTTGCACACCAAATTTGGGGTTCTTAGCACTAAGTGGCCCCAAGATATGGGGCCCCAAATTCGGTCAACTGTGTCCATCTGCAGCAATGTCATTTTGGGACCCTTTGGGTTCAGAGACCCCAAATTTTGGCTGCAGCTAGGCATCTAGGAACCCTTAACTAACGATTTTGAAGTTCAGGGGACCTATGGCTGCAAATGGGCAACAGTGATGCTGCAAATGGACATTGTTGACCCTCTTTTCCACCTACAGTAGCTGTGCATTTCTCACCCTCGTCTTATACTCGGGTCAATACGTTTTTCCCATTTTTTGTGGTAAATTAGGGCCTCGACTTATACTCGGAACGACTTATACTCGAGTATATACGGTATATATATATATATATATATATATATATATATATATATATATATAAAAAACCATCTTTTGAAATTCGAAATTCATATAGAATGAATTCAAATTCGAATAGAGAAGATTAGAATAGAAAAACAATAGAACAGAAAAGAATAAAATATAATATATATACACATTATATTTTACTCAATTGTGTTCTATTGTTTTTCTAGTCTATTTTCTATTTCTAGTCTAATCTTTTCTTTTCTATTCGAATTCAAATTCATTCTATATAAAATTCGAATTTTGGAAAATGGTTATATATATATATAAAAAATATTTATATATATAACCATCTTTTGAAATTCGAAATTCATATAGAATGAAAAAATTCGAATAGAAAAGATTAGAATAGAAAAACAATAGAACAGAAAATAATCTAATATATATATTATATTTTATTCTATTCTGTTCTATTGTTTTTCTAGTCTATTTTCTTTTCTATTCGAATTCGAATTCATTCTATATGAAATTCGAATTTCGGAAAATGGTTTTATATATATATATATATATATATATATATATATATATATATATATATATATATATATATATATAAAATATTTATATATATATAACCATCTTTTGAAATTCGAAATTTATATAGAATGAATTCAAATTCGAATAGAAAAGATTAGAATAGAAAAACAATATAACAGAAAAGAATCTAATATATATATTATATTTTATTCTATTCTGTTCTATTTTTTTTTCTATTTTAATCTTTTCTATTCGAATTTGAATTCATTCTACATTCTATATGAATTTCGAATTTCAATAGATGGTTATATATAAATAAATATCAAATATATACATATATTATAACCATTTTCATATTCTATTTCATATAGAATTAAATTGAATTTAAATAGAATAGAAAATAATATCATAGAAAAACAATAGATCAGATCAGAAAAAAATAAATAAATATATATATATATATATATATATATATATATATATATATATATATATATATATATATATATATATATATATATATATATATGTATGTATATATATATATTAGATATTTATTTATATATAACTATCTATTGAAATTCGAAATTCATATAGAATGAATTCAAATTCGAATAGAAAAGATTAGAATAGAAAAAAAAATAGAACACAATAGAATAAAATATAATATATATACACATTATATTTTACTCAATTCTGTTCTATTGTTTTCCTAGTCTATTTTCTATTTCTAGTCTAATCTTTTCTATTCGAATTTGAATTCATTCTATATGAAATTTGAATTTCGGAAAATGGTTATATATATATATATATATATATATATATATATATATATATATATATATATATATATATATATATATATACCGTATATACTCGAGTATAAGTCATTCCGAGTATAAGTCGAGGCCCTAATTTACCACAAAAAAATGGGAAAAACTTATTGACCCGAGTATAAGACGAGGGTGAGAAATGCACAGCTACTGTAGGTGGAAAAGAGGGTCAACAATGCCCATTTGCAGCATCACTGTGCCCATTTGCAGCCATAGGTCCCCTGAACTTCAAACTCGTTAGTTAAGGGTTCCTAGATGCCCCCTAGCTGCAGCCAAAATTTGGGGTCTCTGAACCCAAAGGGTCCCAAAATGACATTGCTGCAGATGGACACAGTTGACCGAATTTGGGGCCCCATATCTTGGGGCCACTTAGTGCCAAGAACCCCAAATTTGGTGTGCAAACCCAGTGGAACTAGCACCATAAAATTTTCAAAGCTGAGGTTTCTAGCACCAAGTGGCCCCGAGATACAGGGCCCCAAAAATCAGTTCAGAAAATGTCAAGCACTTTTCTGCAGCAGAGAATGACATTTTCCGAACCGGATTTGGGGCCCCGTATCTCGGGGCCACTTAGAGCTAGGAACCCCAGCCTTGGATATGTTATGGAACCAGTTCCACTGGGTTAGCACACCAAATTTGGGGTTCCTAGCACCAAGTGGCCCTGAGATACGGGGCCCCAAAATCGGTTCGGAAAATGTCAAGCACTTTTCTGCAGCAGAGAATGACATTTTCTGAACCGATTTTGGGCCCTGTATCTCGGGGCCACTTAGTGCTAGGAACCCCAGCTTTGGATATGTTATGGTACCAGTTCCACTGGGTTAGCACACCAAATTTGAGGTTCTTAGCTCCAAGTAGCCCTGAGCTATGGGGCCCCAAACTCGGTTCAGAAAATGTCAAGCACTTTTCTGCAGCAGAGAATGACATTTTCTGAACCGATTTTGGGGCCCCGTATCTCGGGGCCACTTAGTGCTAGGAACTTCAGCTTTGGATATGTTGTGGTACCAGTTCCACTGGGTTTGCACACCAAATTTGGGGTTCCTAGCACCAAGTAGCCCTGAGATACGGGGCCCCAAAATCGGTTCAGAAAATGAAATTTTTTGCTGCAGAAAAAGTATTTAAATATATAACCATCTTTTGAAATTCGAAATTCATATAGAATGAATTCAAATTCGAATAGAAAAGATTAGAATAGGAATACAATAGAACAGAAAATAATCTAATATATATATTATATTTTATTCTATTCTGTTCTATTGTTTTTCTAGTCTATTTTCTTTTCTATTCGAATTCGAATTCATTCTATATGAAATTCGAATTTCGGAAAATGGTTATATATATATATATATATATATATATATATATATATATATATATATATATATATATATATATATATATATATATATAAAACCATTTTCCGAAATTCGAATTTCATATAGAATGAATTCGAATAGAAAAGAAAATAGACTAGAAAAACAATATTTTACTCAATTGTGTTCTATTGTTTTTCTAGTCTATTTTCTATTTCTAGTCTAATCTTTTCAATTCGAATTTGAATTCATTCTATATGAAATTCGAATTTCGGAAAATGGTTATATATATATATATATATATATATATATATATATATATATATATATATATATATATATATATATATATATATATATATATATATATATATATATATATATATATATATATAAAAAAATATTTATATATATAACCATCTTTTGAAATTAGAAATTCATATAGAATGAATTCAAATTCGAATAGAAAAGAAAATAGACTAGAAAAACAATAGAACAGAATAGAATAAAATATAATATATATATTAGATTATTTTCTGTTCTATTGTTTTTCTATTCTAATCTTTTCTATTCAAATTTGAATTAATTTTATATGAATTTCGAATTTCAAAAGATGTATATGATTTTTTTTTCCTGATCTGTTCTATTGTTTTTCTATGATATTCTTTTCTATTATTTTCTAATCTATTCTAATCTTTTCTATTCAAATTTGATTTCATTCTATATGAAATTCGAATTTCAGAAAATGGTTATTTATATATATATATATATATATATATATATATATATATATATATATATATATATATATATATATATATATATATATATATATATTTTTTTTTTTCTGATCTATTGTTTTTTTATGATATTATTTTCTATTCTATTTAAATTCAATTTCATTCTATATGAAATTCGAATTTTGGAAAATGGTTTTATATATATTTTATATATATTTAGATATTTATTTATATAACCATCTATTGAAATTCGAAATTCATTTAGAATGAATTCAAATTCGAATAGAAAAGATTAGAATAGAAAAAAAATAGAACAGAATAGAATAAAATATAATATATATACACATTCTAGTCTATTTCCTATTTCTAGTCTAATCTTTTCTATTCGAATTCAAATTCATTCTATATGAAATTCGAATTTCGGAAAATGGTTTTATATATATATATATATATATATATATATATATATATATATATATATATATATATATATATATATATATATATATATATATATATATATATATAAATATATATTTATATTTTTATATAAATATATATTTATATATATAACCATTTTCCGAAATTCGAATTTCATATAGAATGAATTCGAATATATATATATATATAAACTGTTATTTTCCAATCTATTTTCGAATTCGAATTTATACTATTCGAAATTCGAATTTCAGAAGATGGTCATATTCTGTTGTATTTTATTAAATTCTGTTCTATTCTTTACGATTCTTTTATGTTTATTCTATTGTTTTATTATTTTATATTCTATTTTATTGTATTTTTTTTAGAAATCAATTTATATTTTTTCTAATTCGATTCGAATTTGTTTTCGAATTCGAGTCGAATAGATTTTGAATTTGTTTTCGAATCGAATATACTTCGAATTTGGTTTCGAATTCGATTCGAATTCGATTCGAATTTCGGCCGTGGGTTTTCGATTCGAAACATTTCGGATTCGTTTAAATTCGTTAGTATTGTAATTCGGTATTTCAGATGCATCCGAATGTCCGAATAATGAAAATTTCGTCCGAATTTCGATTCGGAACTAAACGAAATGCACATGTCTACGGCCAGATGTCAAGTGGTTAAACTAGCCCATCTTGCAGTGCAGGTATTCTTTTGCCCACCCTCTGGAATCCTTTCTGAAAAATTGGTCAACACAGATGACTTCATCTAGAAACGTATACAATATATACTGTATATATAGTATATATACAGAATATTGGTATCAGCACATTTTTGCTCAAAAAGTAAATCATACTACAAAGATTGGAAGCTTACTTGTTTCTGTAACAACTGTAAAATGTTGGCTTTTCCATGATGTTTTATCCTGGTGACAATGACCATCAGGACAAATAGAGATGTAAATCTCCTCAACAGGGAAACAAATACCTTATGAAAGCCTGAGAGGGGTTACAACCTTTTCTTTACCATATCCAAAACTACTAAAAAAGTGTTCTACAGATACACTTTCAGCTACCCTGATTTGTGGGTAGGCTACCTAGGTCATGACGTAGGGCACAAGATCTATCAGCTATAAATTGCCCCATTTTAGCCTACTTGGATGTATCTAGCATGTATTGATAATTTACAGGAGGAGGAAGGTGCATTAAATTCCCTTCTCTCCTGATGTTATGCGAATATGGTGTGTTTTTGGAAGTAGTTGATTAATAGCCAGTACCCTTTCCACCCTTTATATCACATACCTCACCACAGGATGACCACCATGTGCTGTAATCAGTGGCAAACCTCCTTTTGGTGCAGAAATTAGATTATGGTACCTGATTGCTCCTTAATACTGCCTATTTAGAATATGCCGCTGCTGGAGATGGCCATCTGACTCTCAAATGGTCACCAGTAAGGCTGTCTGCATGAAATTTGCATCCTGTTGCTCCATTTTAGTTCCTTGCTTCTCCTTGGCTAACAAAATAAAACTAGAAAATGGAAAAATAAAAGGGAAAATATGTCTGTGTGAGACACGAGTCATCATCATTTGGCTTATTAGGAATTTTAAAATGTGCTGACTCCTGCATGTCTGCTGATGTGATTATCCTGCCAGTAAAGTGCAGAAAGGAATCCTAACCTATTCTGGTTCAAGAGTAGACAACACATTTGTCTGTGCATGTTCTATATTTGCTTCTTTTTTTTATCCCTGCTATCATCTAATTGGTAAATGCAAAGCATTTTGTAATGGTACCATTCTGACATTTTTAGGTTGTGTCACACTATTATTGAAACCCAAGAATGTATGCACATCCTTGTGTTAAAATCCTCATTACAGTTTCTTTGGTTTGTAATACTTGGCAGCTGTTGTTTGTTACAAGACAGGTTTGCAAATGTATTTATTTACCCCCGCCTCTAGTTTTCAAATTTAACCAAAAGAGTTACTGAGGCTCAGCTTTTCTACAATACAAAATCTAAAAACAAAATACCTTGGAAAGTCTAATTTATCTGCCAAAACCAAATCGCCAGCACATCTCCCCCCCCCACTCCAAATCCCCCCTTCCCAGCACAAATCCCCCCCCCCCCCAATTTCCCCTCCTAGAACAAATACCTCACAATCATCCTTACTAGCACCAATCCCCCCTCTCAAAAAAAAACCCTTTACTCACCTGAAATCAAAATGAATGGTGCCAACCCTGCCCATTTGTTTCTTGATAAACTATAGAAAACCTCCCAGTCTCCTAATATCCGCAACATAGGCAGTAATTGTTTTGTAGTCCAAGATAAGAACTTAGAAGACCAATTACACTCCTTGAGATAACACAGGCAGACTGAACAGGACATAGAATAGCTATGAAATTCTGACAAGGTCAGCAGGTATTTTTTTTACTTGTTAGGTAATTATTAGGGTTTACATATCCTTTAACCCTTTTATTGCCTGAGCTATTTTTGTGTATTTTGCAGAAATGTTTAGAAAACCATTTTAGGTCTGAAGGTTAGTTAAAAACCCTAAACATTATATATTTTCTTAAAGAACGGAGCTAGAAGAATCAAAAGGTGGTAGTTCATACATCGTATGCCACATGATGTTAGCACAAAAAATACACTAAAGTTAATTTTAAAGTACACAAATGCAATATATTATCCAATTTTTGGTAAAATATAAAAGATAAGGTTGTGTCGAGTGAATAGATATCAAACATGTCAAGGCTTAAAATTGTGCATGCCCATGAAATGACAATGAACTTCACCTCAAAGTTTTCATAGATGACATTTTGAATGTCACTACAGGTCATCAGTTTAGAGTTAACTGTGAACAATGGCCACAGAAAAATTGCTCTCACATCAGTGTGCAATGTGATATGTACTGTAACGTGTAGTACAATTAATGTTATTGTACTTTATTTTTCACTAAATTGTTTTATCACATAAAGGACTTTTAGTCCCCTATGTGATAGGATTTTCCTTCTGATGAAGCTAATGGAATGCAGATCACATTCCATTAGCTTCTTAGTCGGCCATAGTGAGGACAGATGAACCCAGAAGTGATGTAATGCCTATCGCTTATGTGTACATTCTAGCATGGGGGGATCAGTGAATTGATTTTTCCTGGTCATCCTCCCATTTACCCAGCGACACTCACTACAGAGGTCCAGGGGCCACAGAGGGGATAGTGGAGCACAGGAAACATGGTGTAGGGGGTCACATGGAGGGAGCACTACTGGGGGTTCATGTAAGAGTGTGGGCAGCTACGTATATAGTAGCTAGATTCCTTTCACTTGACCACCAGACCCCTGATGACATCAGGCGTATGCTGATGAAATGCGTAGGGTGGAATCATTGTAGTATGTCACTTCCGCCATCTTGAAAAGCAAGTGGAGCGTAAACCGGTGTTTCTAGGTTGTTTTGAATGCTGTGATTCATCTTACAACATTATAAGTGTGTTTTTAAAAAATTTAATTGGAAATACTGCACTGTGAGAGGCTTCTCTTTTACCTCCCCTTTTTGAGCAAGTTCTGGTATGAAAATTTAAAGGTGCAAGATCGCCGCCACTGATGGTCTGTCCTGTGACGTTCCTTTGACAATTAGAACAGTGGATTAATGCAAGCAGAATCATCAGACACCCAATGCTGTTTTTGACTGCCTGCAATAGGGGTCAAAGAGTTCCAGTGAGTGGGCTGTGTGCTTGCATGCTGGCGAAGAGGAGACACTAATGGTCACTGTCAGTGTGGAATTACTGCTGTGTTTTTTAGACTCACTTGAGATTTTTTAAAGGACGCTGCATTCATAAATGTTTTGACATGATTTCACTGGAGCTATAAGCACTTTTGTTTATTTGTGGACATAAGGGCGCCGTTAATAACTTATTTGTGATTCATAACTTTCAGGTTAGCCTTATAACGAGCAGCTCTCCCATTTATATGTTGTAAATTTGCACTTTTATAATATATTGTTTTTATATATTATTTGAATTTTTCACAGTTAGTTACGTGGGTGGAGGATTATATATTTCCTATTCATTGCATTTGCAAACCTAAAAAAATACATTTTGGCTTAAATTAATGAAGAAATAAGATTTTTTAAATTTTTTATTGGATATGTTTTTTGGCAGAAAGTAAAAAATACTTTTTTTTTTCAAAATGTTCTCTTTTTTTGTTTATATCCCAAAAAAAGCCCAGTGGTGATCAAATACCACCAAAAAAAAGCTTTATTTGTGTGAAAAAAATATAAAAAATGTAATTTGTGTACAGAGTTGCATAACCGCACAATTGCCAGTTAAAATAGCGCAGTGCCGAATAGCAAAAAATGCTCTGATCATGAAGGGGGTAAAATCTTCCGCTGGTCATGTGTTAAAATAAAAATGAAGAAAATAATAAGAAATGTAAATAATGATAAAATAATTAAGGGATAATTCACACAGGTTCTCTGACCCATACAGTGTGAATGAGTGGTTTGTTTATATGGCTAATTTGACAGGTGCGCAGGTGAGTGGCCCCGATTGCACACTGTCTGTGTTCAGGGTTGTACACCTGCATCCACTCACCTGTCAAATTGGGACCTGCAGCTGTGTTTTTACAGCTGCATGGCATAGGCTTCCTACACACACAGCTCCAGTCACACACAAAAAAACACAAATTTGCACTGTACAGACCACAGCACCCATGTGAATGAGCTTCAAGATCTCATTTGAACACCTAGCTTTATTTAATAACTATATACAGTTTTATCTTTTAGATTTGTCAGGAATTGTTAGTATTTTTGTGTTTGTGTCCACTAATAATGGTTTTAGTGTATTTTAACAAAAATATTGTTTTAATATATTGACCATATTTAGTCAAGGACAACAACTTGGATGTCTACTGGCTTGTTTACAATTTGAAACATGCCAGCAGGCAGTGAGATTGTTGATCACTAAGACACTGGAGGTCACCTGCATCCTAACATCCAATGATGCTGTGCAGCCTCTTGCTTTCTAGTAACCAATGATGCGGTAGTAATACCACCACCAAATGAACAGCTTCCTGCTGCAGTAGCAAATCTGGTTATTTTGTTATCCCAGTCCATGAACAGAAGAGTATGGTTTAAAGAAATACTAGCAAAGACAAAACAATAAGTAACGAGATATCCAGGGTTATGGCCTGTAAGCCACCAGTGTTAGCTCTGCATTGCCCAGAGCAAGAAAAAGAAAAAAAAAAAACAGAACACCACCTATTTACACTGGGTTTTACATGCAAAAACATAATGGCATAGGGGTTCTACAAATTCATTTCACGTTTCAAAGTTAGGTATATAATCAGACAGGATTTGGTAATGTGAACTCAAAGAAACCCAAAAGCCCTCCACTGAATCAGTGAGAAACACTGTACAGCCTTCCTAAAACAGAAAGTATCTGCATGTCTAGTTAAGGATGAATGGATATACATATTCCGAGGTCTCAAAGAAGCCACGGTTTCCATGTACCACACTGATGACCAACAAGCCCTAAATTGTGAATACATTCTTTAAAGATACAAGGTTTTTCTAGATGCACCAAATCCCAAAGTTTATGAAAATGTTTTTTTGAAAAGATACAGAATGGGATTTTTTTTAAGTGCTTAACAATAAAGTAGAACAACAATTTCTAAAAATATTTTTTTTTTATGTGTTCAAAGTTAAAATCACATATTGTTAAAACCAACATGACAAATTCATATGGTCAGTGTACACAGGTTTCCATGCAACATGTTTCGCCAGAACTGTGGCTTTTTCAGGAGATTTGTAGTGATATTGTATACAAAGTTCTATAAGTGAATAGGAAACGTAAGTTCAAAATATAGATGAAGACCTTAATAGTCTACAAATTCAATCATTAAATCATTTACAGAAAACTACATTTTTAAAATAAATATATACAAATGTTTATTACGTGATGATAATATATATATATATATATATATATATATATATATATATATATATATATAGGTCATCTGATGAAAGATCAGATGGCCCCACAGATTATCTCCTGGGAGTTACCTTGCGGGCATGTTCCCAAGTCCAGCGTTTGTGTCCATAGATGCAGGATTCCGGACTCCGCCCCACCCCTGGAACCCGCGTCATTGGATTTGATTGACAGCAGCGGGAGCCAATGGCTTCGCTGCTATCAATCTATCCAATCAAGAGCCAAGACAAAGGGGAGAGGGAAAGAGTGCGTTCCCGACATGGGAATTACAGGACTCAGGTGAGTAAAACGGGGAGCTGGGGGGCTGGTCAGTGACAGAAGCTTTTTCACCTTAATGCATTAAGGTGAAAAAAACACAAGGGTTTACAACCCCTTTAACATTCTAAGCTGTAAAAGACAAGGAAGCTCAGATAGGAATCCCCCTTGCGAGAACAGATGCATCTGATGTAATCCAATAAGATGTGGCTGCTAGAGCAGCACAAGGCATGATTACAACTGCTAACTTATCAGATTTCAGCCTTCAACAATAATTAGACAGGCACTATGCTAAAACTTACTGTAGACAAAAATATATGGATGCTGTTTTATTAATAGCATCTGCTGCACTTCCTTTACTGTTTGCAACAGATGTTGTTAGAGCAATAACCATTCCCATCTGATTTGGTGCTTTCTAAAGTAGATGAAGAAGAATAAACAACTCTCTAGTATGTGACACTTTTATTACAGCATATTGCTTAAACCTCTGTTAAATAAACACATTATAAAAATCCCCCAAACCCTTTTTCCTAACACATATATTTATAAATGAAAAAGTTGTCATTTAAATACGTTTTTAATCTACTGATTATCTAGTGACATTTATCAAATCATCATTGTAAGCAACACGTCCTATAGGGCGTACACACGGTCGGACTTCGTTCGGACATTCCGACAACAAAATCCTAGGATTTTTTCCGACGGATGTTGGCTCAAACTTGTTTTGTCTACACACGGTCGTACAAAGTTGTCGGAAAATCCGATCGTTCTAAACGCGGTGACGTAAAACACGTACGTCGGGACTATAAACAGGGCAGTGGCCAATAGCTTTCATCTCTTTATTTATTCTGAGCATGCGTGGCACTTTGTCCGTCGTATTTGTGTACACACGATCGGAATTTCCGACAACGGATTTTGTTGTCGGAAAATTTTATCTCCTGCTCTCCAACTTTGTGTGTCGGAAAATCCGATGGAAAATGTCCGATGGAGCCCACACACGGTCGGAATTTCCGACAACACGCTCTGATCGGACATTTTCCATCGGAAAATCCGACCGTGTGTACGGGGCATTACTGTTATAACAAACAAAATCTCTGATGACCTCTTATACAATGCTAAAGGACGATAAAAGATCATATGGCTGTAGATCATATGGCTCTTCTCTACCTTCAACACTCTACTATATCCTCCACTGCCTCCACCCACCAACTCACTCACATCCCAGGAGATTGCCAATCACTTCAAAACTAAGATTGATACAATTCATGAGGAGATCGCTAATGCGCAAACACCCCCCCCCATGCAACACCCCATGTCCACAGATACAATCACTACTTCCCTCATTCAACCCTGCTACTATTACTGAGGTTGCTAAACTTTTATCTAACACTCATCTAACCATCTGCCCCCTGGATCCTGCTCTCTCGCAAATGCTACGCTCACCCTCTGACTCGATTCTACACTCTAACTCACATTTTCAACCTCTCCCTCTCTTGTGGCATCTTCCCAAACTCTCTAAAACATGCGCTAGTCACCCCCATACTTAAAAAGCCCTCACTGGACCCCACCAATCTCAACAACTTACGTCCCATCTCCTTACTCGCCTTCTCCTCCAAACTTCTTGAAAGACTGGTCTACAACTGACTAAGCGACCATCTGACCATGAATACATTTCTTGATCCCCTTCAGTCCGGTTTTCGCCCTCATCACTCTACAGAAACTGCTCTCCTACTAACGGCTAAAACCAGTGGACACTATTCTGTACTACTTCTCCTGGATCTCTCTGCTGCCTTTGACACAGTGGACCACCCCCTCCTCCTCAATAAACTCCACTCCTTTGGTCTCCGTGACTGTATTCTTCACTGGTTCTCATCCTACCTATCCCACCGCTCCTACAGTGTCACTTACAACTCTACTTCCTCCTCTCCTCTTCCTTTCTCCGTTGGGGTCCCCCCCAAGGTTCTGTTCTTGGCCTCTCCTTTTCTCAATCTACACCACCTCCTTGGGTCAGTTGATTGCCTCCCACGGCTTTAAATATCATCTCTACGCTGATGACACCCGAATCTATCTCTCCACCCCCAGCTCTCTCCATCTGTCTCCTCATGCATTACCAACTTATTAGCAGACATATCAGCCTGGATGTCACATCACTTCCTCAAACGCAACCTATCCAAAACCGAGCTCATGATATTTTCTCCCTCAGGTGCCACTTCCCCTGATTTCTCTGTCAATATCAACGGCTCAACTATCAACCCATCTCCCCACGCCAAGGTCCTAGGTGTAATCCTGGACTCTGAACTAACCTTTCGACCCCACATTCTATCACTGTCCAAAATTTGCCGCCTCAATCTCCGCAACATCTCCAAGATACGCCCCTTCCTAACCAATGTCACCACAAAGCTTCTAATCCACTCCCTGGTCATCTCCCGCCTTGACTACTGCAACTCCCTCCTCATTGGTTTACCTCTAAATAGGCTATCCCCACTTCAGTCCATCATGAATGCTGCTGCCAGGCTCATCCACCTCACAAACCGCTCAGCGTCTGTTACACCCCTCTGCCAATCCCTCCATTGGCAGCCACTCAGTCACCCAATTAAATTCAAGATACTAACTATAACTTACAAAGCCATCCACAACCTGCCCCCAGCTACATCTCTAACCTAGTCACAAAATACCAACCTAATCGTTCTCTTCGCTCCTCCCAAGACCTCCTGCTCTCAAACTCCCTTGTCACCTCGTCCCATGCTCGCCTTCAGGACTTCTCCAGAGCCTCTCCCATCCTCGGGAATGCTCTATCCCAATCTGTCCGATTTTCTCCTACTTTATCCACTTTCAGACGATCCTTGAAAACTCATCTCTTCAGAGAAGCCTATCTGGCCCCCACCTAACAACTGTACATTTATCTTCTCAATCAGCACATCACCCACAGTTATTACCTCTTGTATCTCTAGACCTTCCTTCTTAGATTGTAAGCTCTAAGGAGCAGGGCCCTCTGATTCCTACTGTATTAAAGTGTATTGAATTTGTACTGTGTACCCTCAAGTTGTAAAGCGCTACGTAAACTGTTGGTGCTATATAAATCCTGTATTATAATAATAATAATAATAATAATAATAATAATAATAATAGAAGGTGAGCAGTCATGATTCTATTCTCATCTCCCTGAACATAAAATAAATAAAAATAAATCCAACAGCCATTGCAATGGCCTTGGAAGACCTGGAGATTTACAAAAACAAGCGCAAAGATTTATTGCAATCCCAAAAAGTCAAAAGAAGCTGCTACAATGGTTTCTCTTTTCCAGTATTTACTAAAGCTGAAATATGACATAGAGGAAGACGAATTTTAGTTACTAATGGCTTTATGAAATCTAGCAGAGCAAAGAGCAATTAGGTTATGCAAACAAGGTCAAATTTTAATTATATGTGACCTTGATACTTTTTTGTTATTTTTCCTACAGGGTTGCCAACTTAACCTTTAATTAATAACCTATCTACTTTTTCACAGATTCCATAGTTAATTAGATTCAGCCAGTGCCTTTCCCTGCTTTTACTCATTAAGGAAACGTGTGCAATTAATGTGTGTAAGTAATAGCTATGTGTTGCAACTGTGCAACAAATTTGTATTACCTTACAGGAATTGTAGAATAGAAATATGTTTTAAGTATATGAACTTGAAAGTAAAATATTCTTCCTTGCTTTATTCACACATGATCACAAAGAACTGAAGTGAGTTCAGATAGATAAATGAAGATTTCCGACCACAACACTACCTGCCTGGAGTTTGCATGTTCTCCCTGTGCCTTCGTGGGTTTCCATCGGGTACTCCAGTTTCCTCCACCACTCCAAAGACATGCTTGTAGATTAATTGGATCCTGTCCAATTGGATCCTGTCCAAAAGCCCACACATATCGTCGGAATTTCCGACAACAAGGTCCTATCACACATTTTCCATCTGAAAATCCAACCGTGTGTACAGGGCGTTACACTTTTGAAGGCCCTGGAGCACCAGGACAATGGAAACGTCCACAAAATGACCTCATTTTGAAAGGGTAAACACCCCGATGTATATTCTATGAGGCATAATGAGTCTTTTGAACATGTCATTTCCACAAGTTTTTGGAAAATGTGGAAAGAAAATGAAAACCAATTTTTTCTTTTTACACAAAGTTGTCCATTTATAAGATATTTCTAACACATAGCAAAAATGGCAACCCAAAATCCATTCTGATACTCCTCCTGAATATGGCAATACCACATGTGTGAGACTTTTACACAGCCTGGCCACATAGAGAGGCTCAACATGCAGGTAGCACCGTCAGGTGTTCTAGGGACATACATTTCAAATCTAATTTGACTACCTATTACAGGCATACCCCACTTTTAATTACAAAATGGGGTTTATTTACTAAGGCTGGAAAGTGCAAAATTAGGCTCACTGCTGCATAGAAACCAATGAGCTTTCAGTTTTTATTACCAAAGCTTAATTGAACAAGCCGAGGTTAGAAGCTCATTGGTTTCTATGCAGAAGTAAGCCTGATTTTGCACTTTAAACCCCAATAAACCCCATTGTGTACTTAAGTGGGGTATGCCTGTACAATTTTGTGAGGCACTGATGTGGCACTGATGGACACTGTAGTGGCATGGATGTGGCATGGATGAGCACTGAGTGGCATGGTTGTGGCATGTTATGGGGGGTAAAGATGAACCCTCGTCTGAAATATTTTGCCTAGAGTGTTCTTTTAAACCCAATCAGGCCTGGAGATCATTCTGATAAGAAAATAATGACACAAATAGTCAATGCATTCGGGATGTTCTGCTTTTACTTCCGTAAACGGTCACTTATATAACCAAAATGGCATCACAAAAAAGTTCAACCCTTTCATTAATATATGCTAAAATTACAGACATTACAGACGTATCAGATGTTTGATACTACCAAAAATAGAACATGATTTCTTCATACAGAAACTGTCAACAACAAAAAAAAAAACTTCATGCGTGATTTTGGGGAAATCATGTCATTTACAAGAATTTGAAACTAACTTTTGATAGACGTCACATATACATATTATTCTAAAATGGATACACATTTTTATGGATTTTTATAGCTAAAATAAAGGACAGCAAGCTAAAATATCTCACTTCCTTATCATGGTGGTATTCTCAGCTTGCTTCTGATGATACATACTGAGATAAGTTTTATTGGGAGATGAGGGATCTGAAATGCGAGTGGCTCTATTAATAAGGCACATAATAAGCTTATACACAAGATAAAGGAAAAGGAAAAAGAACACAATAATGATTAACATTATAGCAATATCCCTTATCCAAGAGAATATCCCTCCAAATCCAAAATCATCATTTCCAAAAGGACTCCAGGTCTGGGCTATGTTGCGACTGCGAGCCTCTTGTTGCGGCTTGGCCACCTCTTTTCTATGCTGAGCTATCACATCATAATAATCTGGTACCTCTATACTGGTATTGTGTACCCAAGTACAACATTCATAATCCTCAGTCATTTCACATAATCCTGTAAGGGCTGAACTCATGCTTTCAATGGCTAAGTCATGCAATTCTAGTTGTTTTCTAATAGCCCTAGTTTCAACATTAAGTTTAGAAATGTCATCAGAATTCTTTTCCATCATCTCATCAATAATTCCTGAGTAATCATTTAACCTTTTCATCAAATCTATTCCCCATTTTGTCCAGGAAGGGAACCATGCCCAGGCCATATCCTTCTCAAGGAATAACTCTCTCTTGTTACGATGTTTTAATGGATACATTGGATGTATACTAGCTTCAAGTAAATGACTCCCATCACTATCACCTATCACCCCCATTATGGGCACCAGTGAGGCCAGATAACACCAGCCCTGGACCTCTTGTGGAATCCAGGGATAACAAGTCTTTCCACAACAAACATAAGTGTGGTTACCAAACGAGAAGGGCATATTCACAGCAGTCTTTTGATCTACTGCTGTAACTGTTGCTAAAACCTGAAACAAATGCTGTACAGGTTTACTACTATCATCTTCAGAGGCAAGAATCTTTTTAAAATCAGCCCGTACTCTGACCTCATTGTGGTGTGTTTGATATAAAGAACAAGACTTCCCACTAGGGGCACAGCAATTAGAAATGTTCAAAACCGACTGACTACAGGTATGAGCATTTCTAGTAGAATTCCCTAAATTAAAACACCAGGTAGGATTATGACTTCTATTGATGATGTGAAAGGAAATGGTGTCATTAGTTCTTCTGCTGACATTCAAAAGGTCAAGGAGAATCTCTTCTCTCAAAAGGGGAGTAATATTTAAAGGTATAGCCATTAAGGGTATCCTAACAGTGCTAGGGTGCAGTTTACTACAGATCCAACATTTTTGAAATCCTGATTTCCGAGCATAAGCATATTTAAATTAAAAAAAAAGCATTTTATCAGCAAAATTATCTTCAATGTCTCTCTTATTTCTAACTTGTATTACTGTAATGTTCTCCTGTGTATGTGTGTTTCCACAAATACTTTTAATGGCACCTAAATCTTCAGGGTGGTAGATACAGTTAGTGATGATCCAAATGGGCGGGAACACCATCAGGATGATCAGGAACAGGAGGCAGAATGCCTTGCCAGAAGTCTGTAGTGGAATAAGCAAGGTCATCTTCTCTGGCCGGACCTGCTTTTCCAGGAATTCCTCCTTCATCTACTTGGACTTCTGCTTGAGGGCCTCCTGTGTTTAAGATCTCACGACTACCAAAAGATATTCCTGTCTTTTCTATTCCTGTCTTTTCCCTAACTTGGGCATGTGTGTGAAATCAACTTGTAGGTGGGTGAAAGGTGTACTGGGATATATCAAATGTTCGTGTTTCGCTTTGTTTGGATTGTTCGGGTTGTTCCTAATGCAAGTAATGCACCTGGAGACGTAGTCCCTTGTCCCTTGAAATGTAAAAATCCTTGCCTAGTAATTCACAAGTTGCCTTCCAGCCACTGTGACCTATTCCATGATACTGGGCAATAAAAAGTGATGCTCTTGCCATTGGAATACGTACCTTCCCCTCTTTGCACAAAAGTCCTGTTTTTGGATCTATTTGTGCACCTACTTTTTCCCAATCTCTCATGTCGGCCTCTGAGGCATAATTTTGTAGGTCAGACAGTACATGGTCAAAACAAGGTAGTTCAGGCTCTAACATTGGCATTTGGATTTGAGCTGGACTTGAGAGATAGCTGCTTGTCTGGCTGCTGAGTCAGCTAGAGCATTTCCTCTAGCTACTTCTGTTTGTTGGCCTGTATGTGCTCTGCAAAGTATTATGGCAAGAGTTCTAGGCAACTGAATGGCTTTTAACAATGACACTACCAGAGAGGAATGGGAGATGCTTTTTCCATCAGCTGCAATAAAGCCACGCCTACTCCATATGACGCCAAAATCATACACCACGCCATACCCATATTTGGAGTCAGTGTAAATGTTTACATCTTGACCCACAAACATTTGGCATGCCCTGGTGGGAGCAATCAATTCTGCAGCTTGTGCTGATTGATATGGGATAGGTTTGGCCTCAAGTATGACATCTGGAAGTTGCACAACCGCATATCCTGCATGATATGTGTGATCATTTGGCCTAGAACAAGATCCATCCACATACACATTTTGCACATTTGGCAAAGCAGTAGGGGACAAGTCAGGTCTGGGAGATGTGTCTTGGTGGATGAGGTTCATGCAGTCATGTTGTGGCACCACTTCATCCTGCTCTCCTTTTAATCCTAGCAGGGCATTTAAAATTGGAGCTGGGCCTGCATTAGGGGAAGCATATTTAATATGCAATTTTGGATTTGACAACAGTATCACCTCATAGGCGCTCAACCTTTGGGCGGACATATGTTGCGTATGTATATTTCTCAGTAATGTAGACACATTATGAGTAGTATATAAAGGAGTATCATGGCCCAAAGTGAAAGTTGTAGCCATTTCAACCAACATAGCACAAGATGCTAAAGCTCTGAAACATGCGGGCATGCCCTGAACTGGTACTGGTACCACCTTTGAAAAAAAGCAACAGGGCGAAGCTTGCCTCCATGCTCCTGAGCGAGGACACCTGCCATCATTGTACAATTTTCCCTGGCATAAAAATAAAACATTACATTATATTTAGGAAGGCCGAGTCCTGGAGCTGTTACCATAGCATTTTTCAAATACACAAAAGCATTACACATTTCATCTGTCTATTTAACACAGTCTGGCATATCTGAACCTGTGGCCTGTCTCATGAGATTGTCATAGTAAGAGCAGTCAGGTATCCATTGGCGGCAGTAACCAATCATACCTAGGAAGGTGGGCATGTCCTTCCTGTTGAGTGGGCGGGGCAGACCCATCAGAGCCGTAACTCTTTTATGACTGACTCTTCTTTCTCCTTTTGTGAGAACAAACCCTAGATATTCAACTGTTTTCTGACACCATTGCAACTTTTTCTTTGACACTTTATGACCACTTTCAAAAAGACATTTCAAAAGATCTCTCCCATCCTCCAGGGCGGCCTCCCTTGTCAAGCTGCAGAGTAGCAGATCATCCGCTTACTGCAGCAAGACTGAATCATGTTCAGGTGTCCAAGCTCTAAGAGTGGTTTGGAGGACAATAGAATAGACAACAGGTGAGTCTATATAGCCCTGGGGCAATCTACACCAGGTCAGCGTCCGATTTTTAAATCGGAAGGCAAAGAGTGGCTGTGTTTCCTCGTCCACAGGAATTGAAAAAAAATCATTTGAAAGGTCAATTACACAAAAATACTCAGCATCGGATGGTCTGGAGGTGAGCAATGATGGCACATCAGGCACTATTGGGGCAATTGGTACCACTAAGTTGTTTATGGCCCTAAGGTCCTGTACAAACCTGTAACTGCCATCCGACTTTTTAACAGGATTGATAGGAGTGTTGTAAGGAGAAATGATTTCTTTTAAAATACCTTTCTTCCAGAAATCCTCCACAATGGTCTCTATACCCTCTTCTTTTTCTCTGGATATGGGGTACTGTTTATGATACACAGGTAAAGCTCCTGGTTTCAAAGTGGCTTTATAGGGCGTACAGGAAATGAACCCTACATCAAGAGGATTCACTGCCCATACTCCCTCCTCACTCAATTTGACATCTTTCTCTTCTGGGTGTGAGAGCGATGTAAAAAGGTGAACCCTGTCAGATTTTACATATAATCCTCCTTTTGCAGTAATTTTCATTGTGATGCCCAATTTTCCCAGCAAGTCCCTTCCCAAGAGACTCACGGGACAATCAGGATTAATTCTAAAACAATGTTGCAGATTACAATCAGCACCAGTACGGGTGCTTAGTGAAAGCGGGGGTGTTTTAAAAGTTTTAGTGAGTATCCCATTTATTCCCATTGAAGGCTCAGCATCCACAACCTCTCCCCTATAAAAATCCTTGCTAATGGTACTGCATGTCGCTCCTGAATCGAGCACGAATGGTACCTCATGCCCGTCTACAAGCAATGAAATTATAGGCTGTTCATGATAAGAATGAGAGACAAGTGGAAATGCCGAGATACTACCTTCCGGGCAGCTTCATTGTGACTGCTGTTGTTTCCAAGAAATGGGGTACTTAACACCATGCTGCTGCTGTACTGAGGGTGGTACCTTAGGGGGAGTAGGTGCAGTGGGTGGCCCTGAATTTGTACACTCTCGGTCATACCAGGGGCATTGAGCTTTTCAATGTCCGGGGTCCCCACAATTAAAACACCCTGTCTTAGGTTGCCTCTGCTGGAAGTCCCCTCTTTGTGGCTGTCGCTGTCCTCTTCCCCTATATCCACCTCTATAACCCCCTCTATCCTGTCCCCTTTTCTTATAAAAGTTTCCCCTTTGATTTCCTTAGAAATTATCCTGGTAATGTATCGGTGCTGGTGTTTGCTTGGGGATGTCAAAACACCCCGCGGCCTCCTTTTCAGTCAATTTTTTTGGAAAGTCAGTCATACTCTTTGTAGCCCAATCTGAAATCTGCTGTCTCACAATGAGTGCATATTTAGGTGTCAGGTTGCTAAGATAAGTCTGTATTAAAAGACTGTGCATTCCATCCTGAGTATTAAGTCCGGCATCTTGTGTCCAGACCTCCTGAAATCTTTTCCAAAATTTCAACACTGACTCTGATGATTTCTGTTTGCAAACTACTGCAGTAGGGAGTGATGACTTATTAATGAAAACTCTTCATTTCCTTCTCTAGCTCTTCCCACTTAAGGTTCCTTCCTTCAACAGTGTTTAGTGACTAAGTCTCTGCCTTGGTAGTGGGTGCCTCTAGGACATCTATGGTGAGCACTTTAGTCCAATCCCAAGGAGAGGTCATTCCCACCAAACTATCTATAATGATCCTTATATCTTCCTGTGTATAATTTCTACCCTTACAAGCTTTCTTTAAATAAGCTATTGCCCCCAAAGCTGATGTGCAAGGTTTGGGGCAATGTTTGATAATACGATTGATATCTTCAATATCGATACATTTTATCACCAGTACGTCACCCACAGTTAGAAAGGGAAAGCTTTGCATTGCTAGCTGCGTAGCTACTTCCTCTTTTTCTCCCAGCTGCTCTCTGTCAGCTATTTGTTTTAAAACTGTGTGTTGTGTAATCTCACCCTCTGCAGCTTGCTTTAACTTCTGCGTGACACTCCTGGTTTAAGCAGGGTCCTCCCTATAGGGTCCACGGGGCATCTTTATTTTATGTTCTCCCGCAGGTGTCTTTTCAGGTAACTCCTCATCCATAGTGGAGGAGGCAGCACCAATCGGCTGTTGCATTTGTGAAACTATAGGCAGTGGCTGATCTGATAGGACAGCAACCTGTGACTCTGGTAAGACCACAGGCAGTGCCTGACCCACCACTGCACCCTGCTGTGGAACGGATACAGGGAGAGCAGGTGCCTCTGCGGGTGACACTCTATTCTCAAATGGACGAACTGCTGCAACTGCAGCCAAAAACTCAATGTCCTCTTTTGAGAACGAGGGGTATATTTATTTTGGTGATCCCCTATTTGGCTGCGGTATATAAGGTGGAGGTGACGGAGCACAGGGAACTGGGGGAGCTTGTGCACATGGAACTAAGGACGGGGAACCTGATTTAAGTCTCTTCTCACAAGCATGTAACCCCGGGGCTTCCTTATCCCTTGGATTTGGACTTTTCTTTCTTATTTTCTTATCCGCTCTCTCATACCAGTAGGGGGCATACAATAACCAATTCTCCCCGCCTTTCCTCATATATTCCTTATCCCATTGGGGGTCTCCCGTATAATATGAGAAAGCTTCCCTATCTCCTAAGCAAAGACCCTTGACCATGTCCATGTGAAAAATGTCATTCTGGCCCTGTCGGGGAAACGGGTCACTACTCCTCATGACTTCAGTCCATCCCACCAGATTATCTACCCAAGGGTTAATATACACATAATCAGTTCCACATATTCTGGCTACATAACATCTACATGTCTCTCCTACATCTGGAGGGGGAATCTTCTTCTCTGATAACTGACCCATAACAATACAGTGGTGGTGAGCCATGGATTAAAAAAAAAAAAAAGAAATAATCTCTTGGAAAGAACAAGTAAATTATCTTAAAGTTAACCTAATTCACTGGGAGAGGTACTTATCAGGGATATGGGGGTCCCCAACACGGGGCGGGGGCATTTCATGCACAGGAAGACATGGAGGACAGGGGGAATCCGGGGGGGTCTGCCCCCCCCCGGTCAGACAGGCCCCACCTTATCTTTGGGGGGTGTCGGGCTGGGGGGGGCTGCGGACCCCTCCGGTTAATATTAATATTACTTTGAGATTATTGTTATTAAGTATCACTACCCGAAATACGGGTGGTAAAATGGTGATGTCCTTGGTTTAAGCTTAGCAAACGCTTTGAATATATATTCCTATAAGGGGGGGGAAGGATAGGGGTGGGGGGGATACGGGACGCTCTCACGGAGTTTGTCCTACACACTTCCCCACATAGGTCGTCACACAAGCCCCCCAATTCAGTTTGGGGAGTAGATGTGACTTATTATTTGGTGTTTACCAATTTAGTGGTTTGAAGTAGAGTGGCATGTGGAACGGATTGTTTCCGTTCCCCGCTCCATTTCTCTTTGAAATTTTTTTTTTTTTTGAGATGGATGGCCTTAAGGTGTTTTCACTCAATGCCAAGGGACTAAATACCCCAGAGAAACGGAAAATGTTGCTACACGACCTGAAGGCCTCTAAAACTGATATAGCATTCATACAGGAGACTCATTTCAGAGCGAATAAGGTACCTGTACTAAAGAACAGATTTTTTCCTGAAATATACCATGCCACTAATAAATTTGCTAAAGCCAGAGGGGTATCCATTCTCCTATCTAGTAAGTTTTCATGGGTATGCAGTGAATCTCTGTTAGATGAAGGGGGACGTTTTGCGTTTATAAAAGGGCTTCTGGGCGGAGTACGGGTGACTCTAGCAACGATTTATTCGCCTAACGATCATCAGGATATCTTTATCCGTCGAATATTGGTCAAACTGATGGACTTCATGGAAGGCCCACTGATCTTGGGAGGGGATTTTAATGTCCCCCTGACCCCCCAAGTAGATACATCATCAGGGAAATCATCAGTTTCTATAAGCTCCCATAAACGGATTATTCAGGCTATACATAATGCCCAACTCATCGATGTGTGGCGCCTTCAGCATTCGGGCGAGAGGGACTATTCATTTTATTCTCCACCCCACAAGGTGTATTCGAGAATTGACTTTTTTTTAATCCCCCACGCCCAGTTGCATGCTGTTCGTGAAACCTCTATTGGTTCGATCACGTGGTCCGACCATGCCCCTATATCAATGACATATGCCCTATCACAGGTGGCTTCACATGCAACTCGCATGTGGAAATTGAATGAAAGCCTCTTACAAATCCCAGAAGTATTATCAGAAATTACCAAAGAATTGCCTCTATACTTTCAGACAAATCAAACTCCGGACAGTAACCCAGGCATAGTATGGGAGGCTCACAAGACAGTTATACGAGGCATTTTTATTAAACACGGCTCTAGAATTAAAAGAGACAAGGAACGACAATTAAATCTGCTCCTGACCAAACTTCAAGCTACAGAATCTAAACACAAAAACATACCCTCTCAGGTAATAGAACGAGAACTAGTCGAAATTCGGACACAAATCAACGACCTTCTACAATACAGAGCTAAGGCGGCATTGCAGAAATGCAGGAAAACCAGTTACGCATATGGGGATAAATGTGGGAAAATATTAGCTAAGTTAACTAAGGAACAAAGACTCCAATCATACATACCACATATTATGTCCTCAAAAGATCAGAAAATAGCTTTGCCAATGGAAATTTCGAAGGCTTTTCGAGACTTCTACGCATCTCTTTATAAAATACCATCTGTTACAAACCCCCAAACATTGATAGATGAATATGTGCAATCAGCTCAGATACCTACTATTACCCCTGAAATTAAAACGGAACTAGACAAACCAATAAGTTTAGAGGAACTGACATCAGCAGTAAACTCTACAAAACCAGGAAAGGCCCCCGGTCCGGACGGTCTCACCCTGCAATACTACAGAACCCTGCTTCCTATATTAGGACCCTTTATGGTAGACCTGTTTAATGGCTTGGGCAACGACGAGACTCTCCCTAGAGATATGTCAAAAGCATATATATCCGTTATTCCGAAGGAAGGCAAGGACCCGACCCTATGTGGCAGTTATAGGCCAATCTCCCTTCTAAACGCGGATATTAAATTGTTTACTAAAATTCTGGCGACTCGTTTAGCAATTCATTTACCAGATTTGGTGCATTTAGATCAAGTAGGCTTTGTTCCTACTAGAGAAGCAAGGGACAATACGACTAAAGTCTTAAATTTGTTACATGTGGCTAAAATTTCCCACACACCATGTGTATTCCTCAGCACAGACGCGGAAAAAGCATTCGATCGGGTGAATTGGCAATATATGTTTACGGTTCTTCGATATCTGGGCCTAGGAGATACGTTTATTCAATGGATTACTACAATTTACTCACAACCTATGCCACGTACACACGAGCGGACTTTACGGCGGACTTTGCCCGGCGGACTGGATTTCGTCGGACAATTCGATGTGTGTGGGCTCCAGCGGACTTTGTTTTCTCAAAAGTTGGACGGACTTAGATTTGAAACTTGTTTAAAATGTATCCGTTGAAATCGAGTCCGGTCGAAAAGTCCGCCGTCTGTATGCTAGTTCGACGGACTAAAAAGCCACGCTAGGGCAGCTATTGGCTACTGGCTATGAACTTCCTTGTTTTAGTCCGGTCGTACGTCATCACGTACAAATTCGACGGACTTTGGTGGATTGTGTGTAGGCAAGTCCGTTCATTCAGAAAGTCCGTTGTAAAGTACGTCGAAAAATCCGCCGGGCAAAGTCCGCCGTAAAGTCCGCTCGTGTGTACGCGGCATACGGCTCAGGTTAAGGTAAATGGGGTCCTTTCGGATCCCTTTCCTATATTAAACGGCACCAGACAGGGATGTCCGCTTTCCCCCGTGCTATTTGTTCTGTGCTTAGAACCATTTCTAAATAGAATTCGTCGGAACCCGGACATCCAGGGCATAAGTGTCGGAGGTGATCAGTACAAAATTTCGGCCTATGCGGATGATATGCTCTTTTCATTGACAAATCCTGCTATCTCCCTCCCCAATCTATTACGTGAGTTTGAGACTTATGGACGTCTATCCAATTTGGAAATTAATTTCCATAAATCAGAAGCTATGGGGATAGGGATACCCCTCTCTATGCTGTCTACATTCAAGTCTAGTTTTAAATTCAAATGGACAGCGACAGCTTTGCAATACCTAGGCACTTATATCCCGACGGAGACGTCTCGCATATTTGAAATGAACTTCCCATCACTGTTGTCAAAAACCCGTATGCTTTTAGAGACTTGGAACAGGGGCCTGCATTCGTGGTTTGGCAGAATTAGCCTATTAAAAATGAGTATTCTACCGAAATTTTTGTATCTGCTCCAAGCCCTACCAATTAGAATCCCCATATCCTATCTTAAACAAGTTAACGCAATTTTTATCAAATTTGTGTGGGCGTATAAGAAGCCACGATTTTCTTTTCATTTAATGACCCTACCTAAACAACATGGGGGACTAGCTTTCCCAGATATCCGAGCATACTATCAGGCAATCAACATAGGTAGAATTGTAGATTGGTGCCGTCATAGTCGATCTAAACTATGGGCTTTGATAGAACAGGCCCAAACATGTATCCCACTCTCAAAGGCCCTGTGGTGCTATGACCATCTCCAACCAACATTGAAAAGTCACCCACTAATAGGGACGACGCTCCGTATAGGATCGGTAGCTAGTAAACAATACTCTCTTTCTTCTTCGGACTCTCCGTTATTTCCTATTTTAGGGAACCCACAATTCTCTCCCGGCCTCTGCCTTCATACGTTCGGCAAACTACGCCGGACGGGCATAACTCAAGCATCCCACTTTTTAGTGAATGGCAGATGGCCCTCCATCAAGGAACTAATGACGGAGGAGGGTCCCTTCAAATTGACCCTCTGGCCAGCACTTCAGCTACGACACTTTCTGGATACAATACCTAATCCACGTAATTTCACCCGCGCCCTGACGAGGTTTGAAGAATATTGCTCTGATGAAGGCAATATAACGCGGGTCCTATCTAAAATATACACTATGCTGAATTATCCGACAACTCTATCGCATCCGTCGTTCTTGGAGAAATGGGAACAGGACCTACAACGGAAATTCACACCGGCACAAACCCAGAATATATTTAGATTAGCTTGGAAGACATCAATCTGTACAAAAACACAAGAATCTAACTACAAATTACTGACGAGATGGTATTATACCCCTTATCTTTTGCACCAATATTACCCTGATACCACTGATCTCTGTTGGAGATGCTTGGGGGACAGAGGTACACTACTCCACATATTCTGGTCATGCCCCAAATTGACTAACTTCTGGACGACAGTCCGGGAAGTGTCTCAAAAGTTCACGGAATATAAGATACCTGGTGATCCGGCATTTTTCTTATTTCATGTCTCTAATATTCCTGCCAAATGCTATCAAGAATCAATTCTGGGGCATCTTCTTAATGCTGCAAAGTCCTGCATTCCACTTTACTGGAAAAAACAATCATCACCAACGGCAGCCGACTGGCTACGTAAAGTGATAGACATCAGTAGAATGGAGGACTTGCTGGCGGCTGAGCGAAACCAACAAGACAAGTACTCCATGACTTGGAGTGGTTGGAAACAGTTCATAAATTCTATGGAGGGAATAGCCCTCCGTAGATAGGAGACTCATGTATGAATGCTATTCTTTACACACCTTGGCCATCCCTCTCGGCTTGAATTTTTTTTTTTTTTTTTTTTTGTGTTTTGTTTTGTTCGGTCTTGTTTTGTTTGTTTGTCTGTTTGTTTGGTCTTGTTTTCTTTGTTAATCGATTAGAAAGAGGAAAAAAGAAACGAGCGTAGTTGGGTTTTTTTTTTTTGTTTTTTTTTTAACCTGAATCCCTTCTATATATGTCTCCCAGTAGACAACAAAGGGCGGTGCCGGTTGGGGACTGGCCCTAAAACAACTATACTGAACTGTATTGTAGACATAAACAGACGGGGTTATATTGCAGTTGTAATTCATATGTTATATTGTTTATTTTTTCTGTTGTACTGACCTGACTTTGCCCGTTGTGGGTGTTAATAAAAGTTATATTTGAAAAAAAAAACAATACAGTGGTGAACGCCACCTCACCTCGCAGCGTCCGACAAAATCCACACAATACACGTACAGATTATCTTATCTTATTTTTTATCTTCTAAGCGTAAGCGATAGATAAGGTAAGCAAAGAGGTTTGGGTTTTTCCGGGACACTCTATCAGATATCTTTATAAAACTTCTTACAGTACTGTATTATATTACTTTGGGCTTCTCAGAACCCCTTGGACTACTCAGAGCCCTTTGGACTACTCAGAGCCCTTCACTTCCGTCACCCGAACGGACTTCTACCGAGGTTCATACATTTACATAAATGTTTTTAACTCTACACCTTCTGTTAACCCCATATAGGGAAACGGTCTTTTAAACTAAAAGTCACGGCAAGAGAAATAATATTAATTAGATCAAACTTACCGGACTTAGAAACTTGGATGATAATCATCCCATGAATAATGACCGCCCCACACGCTGCCACCAAGCTGATGGGGGGTAAAGATGAACCCTCATCTGAAATATTCTGCCTAGAGTGTTCTTTCAAACCCAATCAGGCCTGGAGATCATTCCGATAAGAAAATAATGACACAAATAGTCAATGCATTCGGGATGTTCTGCTTTTACTTCCATAAACGGTCACTTATATAACCAAAATGGCATCACGAAAAAGTTCAACCCTTTCATTAATATATGCTAAAATTACAGACATTACAGACGTATCAGATGTTTGATACTACCAAAAATAGAACATGATTTCTTCATACAGAAACTGTCAACAAGAAAAAAACTTAATGCGTCATTTCGGGGAAATCATGTCATTTACAAGAATTTGAAACTAACTTTTGATAGACGTCACATATACATATTATTCTAAAATGGATACAAATTTTTATGGATTTTTATAGCTAAAATAAAGGACAGCAGCTAAAATATCCCTACAGCATGGAAGAGAACTGATGTGGCATGGATGCGGCATGGATGAGCACTGATGTGGCATGGATGAGCACTGATGTTGTCAGATGCGGGTATGGAGATCGAGATGCTAAGAGGGCTCCCCTTGCGGCTAAGTGCAGCGTGTTCCTGGATTTGGGTACAGGAAGCGCGGTGCCCAAAGAAGCATGGTTGGCCAGGTGCTTGTTTGCAGTCCAAGGAGCTCAGCCACGGAGGGATGGTTAATGCTGGCAAAGCAGAACTTGCAGTGTCCAGGTAAAAGTAGAAACCAGGAGACAGGCCAGGGGTCATATACGGGTAAATCAGTCCAGAGAGAGTACAGGGGCGAGCAGAGGTCATGCACAGGCAGGCTCCAGGTACAAGCCGAAGGTCAAGCCGGGAGATCAGGATGCAGAAGCAGAGTCCAGAAGCAGGCCAAGGGTCAAACCAGGAGATCAGGAAGCAAGGTCAAGGCAAGCCGGGTCACGACGGGTATTTACAGATCAGGAAGCAAAGTCAGGTACACAAGGAAGCTGAGAGGATAATACAGCAACATCCTGTGGTTACAGGCTGGTTTAAATAGGGCCACTGGTGCCAGTGTCAGTCACACCACTTGTGCGCCATTGCTCACGCGCCGTATTGCGCATGCGTGTGCGCCAATGCGTGCTGTATTGCGCGTGCGTGTGCGCCGATGCACGCTGGTATGCGCCAATGCACGCTGATGCACGGCGCACGCTCGTGCATGTCTCAGGATGCTCTGTGGGCGTCCATGGAGGGTCTGGGCAACATTGCCAGTACTAGGACGGCCATGTCCCTGACAGTGCCCCCCCCAAGGGGCAGCCTCCGGATGCCCAACCTAGACCATTTTTCAGGGTGCCTGTTACGGAAATTTTGTAAAAGTCTCGGAGCATGAATATTAGCCAACTGTTCCCAAGAATTTTCCTCTGAAGGATACCTCTTCCATTTAACAAGAAATTGAGTCTGCCAACCTCTTTTCCAGCAGTCCAGGATGGCTTCAACTTCATATTGAGTGTCATTACCTATGGTGACTGGTGGAGGTGGCAAATCCTCACTTCCTGAAAATGGACTTGGCACCGCTGGTTTCAGTAGGGAGACATGAAATACCAGATGGATCTTGTAGGATGCCGGCAAAGAGAGTTCAAACGCCACAGGGTTCACTTCCCTCTTGATTTTGAACGGACCCACAAACCTTGGACCAAGCTTCCTGGAAGGACAAGAAAGTTTGAGATTAACAGATGACAGCCATACCTTGTCACCCACCTTGTAGATGGGATTCTCCTTCTTCCTTCTATCATAATGTCTTTTGAAGTCTTCCTGAGCTTTTCGCATGGTTCTTTGGAGAACCAGGTAGTTAGTCTGGAGAAAAATTATTCTATCCTGGACAGCTGGTACCGGAGATTCAGGAATGGTGTTGGGTAGAAAGTACGGGTGGAAGCCGTAGTTTGCCCAAAAGGGTGACTGCTTGGCGACTGTGTGAATGGTGTTGTTATAGGCAAACTCGGCACAAGGCAATAAAGAGGCCCAATCATCTTGGGAGAAGGAGCAAAAGCATCATAGATACCGTTCCAGGGTTGGTTTGTCCTCTCCATCTGGCCATTACTCTGGGGATGATAAGCAGAGGAGAGGCATGACTCAATTGAGAAGATTTTGCAGAGATTGTTCCAGAAGCCGGAGGTGAATTGTACACCTCTATCGGATATTATATTGTTAGGAATTCCATGTAGTCTAACAATCTCCTTGATAAAGATTTTTGCAGTATTCATGGCAGAAGGTGTACCGAGCATGGGTAAGAAGTGGGCCATTTTTGAAAGTCTGCCCACTACTACCAAGATTGTAGTGAAATTCTCTGATGGAGGGAGATCAACTATGAAGTGTATAGAGATATTCTTCCAAGGCTGCTCTGGGACTGGTAAGGGTCTCAACAGGCCCCAAGACTTGGTTTTGGGACCCTTGTTACGTTGGCATACCAGACAGGAATTAACATATTTTTTTTAATCAGATCTTAGCGAAAGCCACCATAGATAACGTTGGGTGAGATCAATAGTCTTCCGGACCCCAAAATGCCCAGCCAACTGATGGTCATGAAATCTTTTTAAGACCTGTAATCTGACTTCCTTGGGAACAAAGATTTTGTCCTGATGCCATAGGAATCCTTCGTGTCTCCTTAAAGTTGTGCTTCCTGGTTCCGTACACTGGAGAGAGGCTTGAACAATAGATGCTCTTAGGTCAGGCTGAATCAGAAGAAAGTTCTGAGAAGACAGAATTGTACCAGGAGTGGTTTCTTCAGGGGTATCTGGAAACATCCGAGACAGAGCATCCGCCTTTCCATTCTTAGATAAAGGACGATAAGAGATATGAAAATTAAACCTTGAAAAGAGTAACGTCCACCACGCTTGGCGCAGTCTTAAACGTCTGGCAGTCCTAAGGTATTCTAGGTTTTTGTGATCTGTGAAAATCATGATGGGATGTGCTGCACCTTCAAGTAAATACCTTCATTCCTCCAAGGCTGTTTTAATGGCCAAAAGCTCCCGGTCTCCAACATCATAATTCCTCTCCAGTTGCGTCATTTTCAGAGAGGAAAAAGCTACGGGATGTAATAATGATTTAGGGCCTTGCCGTTGACAAAGGATAGCTCCCGTGGCCACTTCAAATGCATCGACTTCTAGTACATAGGGTAATGTGGGATCAGGATGCTGCAGGACTGGTGCTGAGACAAATACTGTCTTAAGTCTGTCAAAGGCTGCTTGAGTCTCTGGGGTCCACTGGAACCTAGAATGCAAACGGGTTAGTTATAGGAGATATTATGGCTGAAAAGTTCTTAATAAACCTTCTATAGAAGTTTGAAAAACCGATAAATCTTTGGATGTACTTTTTGTCTGAGAGGGTAGGCCAATCCAAGATCGCTTTTACTTTTTGGGGATCCATGGCCACTCCTTTAGTAGAAATGACTAGACCCAAGAAGTGGATAGTTTCTTTTTCAAAGTTTTTCAGCTTTCACGTACAGTCCATGCGTTCTTAGAATAGTTAGTACCTTTTTCATGTGCATTCGATGGATCTCCAGGGTGGCTGAGAAAACAAGGACGTCATCCAGATATATTGTGAGGAAGTTGTCAAGATGGTCTCGAAAAATATCGTTCACGAAGTGCTGGAACGTGGCTGGAGCATTGCAGAGTCTGAATGGCATTACCAGGTACTCGAAATGTCCTAAACGAGTTCATAATTCTGTTTTCCACTCATTCCCCTCACGGATGCACACCAGATTGTAAGCACCTCGTAAATCCAGTTTGGAAAAGACTCAGGCAGAACGGAAACTTTGGAAGAGTTCCGGGATGAGGGGGTGGGTAGTGATTTTTGATGGTAATCTTATTCAACTCTCGTTAGTCTATGCAAGGTCTTAGTGTCTTATTCTTTTTCTCGACGAAAAAGATGCCGGCACAGGCAGGGAATGAAGAGGGATGAATAAATCCTTTTTCCAGGTTCTCTTCGATATAGGATCGTAACGTTTCAAGTTCAGTCTCTGATAAAGTAAAGATTCGTCCAAAGGGAATTTCGGAGCCTGGAAGCAACTCAATAGGGCAGTCGTAGGGATGGTGTGGCGGAAGGGAGTCCGCCCCCTTCTTATTAAACACGTCCAGAAATTCTTGATAGGCAAGGGGTACATGAGGATTGGCACAAGAAAATGGTTATATGGATAGGCAGCTGGTGAAGTCCATGGGACTAGGGACAAAGCAGTGCTGCTGACAATAGGCAGATGAAAACTGAACTTCATTCTTGAGCCAGTCAATGCGGGGGTTGTGTGCTCGAAGCCATGGGACACCCAAAATGACTGGAAACAGGGGAGAGCACCACACATCAAAGCGTATCAGTTCCTTATGGTCGGACTTGGTTGTCATGAAAATTGGCAGGGTTTCATGGGTAATCAGTCCAGAACTGGGTAGAGATCCATCAGCCAAACGAACTGTTAACTGTTGCTTCTTAGTAATAAGGGGAATTCCAAGTATCTTGGTCAGGGTTAGGTCTAAGAAGCAGCTACAGGCCCCGGAGTCGATGATGGCTGAAAGCCGGATCTCTTCTTTAGCCACTGATAAGGAGATAGGGAGAACGGGGTGAGGTGAGGTAAGTCCTGATACTTGACAGTGGGCAGGAGGCCTGTAGGATGGTCTCTTTGGCCTGAGGTGGCAATCTTGCAAGAAATGGCCTCTGTCTCCACAGTCAAAGCAGCAGTTCCCCTGTCAGCGGTAGAGTCTTTCTTCAGGTGACAGAGCAAGACAGAACATACTAATCTGTTTGGGCCTGGCTTTGGGTTCAAGGAAACTGGGAGGACCGGAAGCCAGGAAAAAGGGAGTTTCAGGCTGTTCCTGGGTTGAATGAAGATTCTGGGATCTTTCAGTGCGACGTTCACGTAGGCGCCTATCCAGTTGTATTGTTAGCTGGATAAGGCCCTCTAGGGTATCTGGGATTGCAACCCTGGCCAGCTCCTCCTTGAGGGATTCAGACAAACCCAAACAGTATTGGTATCGGAGAGCAGCTTGGTTCCAGCAAGTGTCTGTAGCCCAGGTACGGAAGTCCACTGTGTAATCCTCTGCGGGACGCTGTCCCTGCTGTAGGGTGTGCAGAGCATTTTCAGCCATAGCTGTACGTTGGGGGTCATCGTATAACTGGGCCATAGCCCTGAAGAAAGAATCAACGGATTCAGTAATGGGGCTTTTCTGCTCTAATAGTCCATGGGCCCAAGCCTGAGGGTCAGCCAATAGTAAGGATATAATGAAACCAACTTTAATATTTTCAAGAGAAAAAGTCCTTAGTTGCAGGGCCAGGTATAGCAGGCAGGCATTTTTAAAGGCCCTAAACTTTCTTCGGTCCCCCGAGAAGCGTTCAGGAATCGGCACACATGGTTCAGGAGGTGAATCCAACACTGTGAGAGGAGATTCCTGAGGCAGCACATCAGACGAGGTACAGGTGGGGATGGAGCTTGGATCAGGAGACACAGGATCCGAAGGTAAGTGTTGCAGACGACCCTCTAATTGAATGTAGGCACCTTGCAGCTTCTGCACTGCTTGGGTAAGTGCGGAGACCTGTAGGCACATGGCCTCTATAGGAGAAGCGCCTCTGTCGATCTCTGACATGGCTAGATTATACTGTCAGATGCGGGTATGGAGATCGAGATGCTGAGAGGGCTCCCCTTGCGGCTAAGTGCAGTGCGTTCCTGGATTTGGGAACAGGAAGCGCGGTGCCCAAAGAAGCATGGTTGGCCAGGTGCTTGTTTGCAGTCCAAGGAGCTCAGCCATGGAGGGATGGTTAATGCTGGCAAAGCAGAACTTGCAGTGTCCAGGTAAAAGGAGAAACCAGGAGACAGGCCAGGGGTCATACACGGGTAAATCAGTCCAGAGAGAGTACAGGGGCGAGCAGAAGTCATGCACAGGCAGGGTCCAGGTACAAGCCGAAGGTCAAGCCGGGAGATCAGGATGCAGAAGTGGAGTCCAGAAGCAGGCCAAGGGTCAAACCAGGAGATCAGGAAGCAAGGTCAAGGCAAGCCGGGTCACAACGGGTATTCACAGATGAGGAAGCAAAGTCAGGTACACAAGGAAGCTGAGAGGATAATAAAGCAATGTTTTGTGGTTACAGGCTGGTTTAAATAGGGCCATTGGCACCAGCATCAGTCACGCCACTTGCGCACCATTGTGCACGTGCCGTATTGCGCGTGCACCGATGATCACCAATGCGCGCCGTATTGCGCGTGCGTGTGTGCCGATGCGCGCCAGCGTGCGCCAATGCATGCTGATGTGTGGCGCGCGTTCGTGCAGGATCCTCCATGGGTGTCCATGGAGGGTCTGGGCAACATTGCCAGTACTAGGACGGCCATGTCCCTGACAGATGTGGCATGTATGAGCACTGATGTGGCATGGGTGTGGCACGGATGAGTACTGATGTGGCATGGATGAGCAGTAATGTGGCATGGGTGTGGCACGTATGAGCACTGATGTGGAATGGATGAGCACTGATGTTATACAAATGTGGCATGGATGTAACACAGATGAGTACTGATGTGGCATGGATGTGGCACAGATGAGCACTGATGTGGCATGGATGAGCACTGATGTGGCATGGATGTGGCACGGATGAGTACTGATATGGCATGGGTGAGCACTATTGTGGCATGGGTGTGGCACGGATGAGCACTGATGTGGAATGGATGGGCACTGATGTTATACCAATGTGGCATGGATGTGGCATGGATGAGAACTGATGTGGCATGGATGAGTACTGATGTGGCTTGGATTTGGCATGGATGAACACTGATGTGGCATGAATGAGCACTGATGTGGCATGGATGTGGCATGGATGAGTACTGATGAGGCATGAATGAGCACTGATGTGGCATGGATGTGGCACTGATGAGTACTGATGTTGCATGGTTGTGGCACAGATGAGCACTGATGTGGCATGGTTGTGGCATGGATGAGAACTGATGTGGCTCGGATGAGAACTGATGTGGCATGGATGAGCACTGATGTGGCATGGATGAAAACTGATGTGGCAGGGATGAGTACTGATGTTGCATGGATGAGGCACGGTTGATCCCTGATGTGGCATAGATGTGACATTAATGATCACTGAAGTGGCACAGATGATCGGTGATTTGGCATGGATGAGCCATGGATGGGGATGGGTGAGCATGGGTGAGCCATCGATGGGATGGATGAGCCATGGATGGGGATGGATGAGCTATCGATGGGGATGGATGAACCATGAATGTGGATGAATGAGCCATGGATGGAGCATGGATGAGCCATGGATGGAGCATTGATGAGCCATGGATGGATGAAACATGGATGAAGCATGGATGAGCCATGGATAGATGGATGAGACATGGATGGAGCATGGATGAGCCATGGATGGAGCATGGATGGAGCATGGATGGAGCATGAATGAGCCATGAATGGAGCATGGATGGATGGATGAGACATGTATGAGCCATGGATTGAGCATGGATGGATGGATGAGCCATGGATGGAGCATGGATGAGCCATGGATGGAGCATGGGTGGATGGATGAGACATGTATGAGCCATGGATGGAGCATGGATAGTTCTGCAGTGTGGGTGATGTCAAATCCCCACCCCCCGTTAATAGAGCTGAGAAAAATCCTGTGATCTGCGTTTTATTAAAATGATCTACTGAAGAAATGGCAGCAGATAAACAGGTACAACTTATTTAGGGGGATGTGTTTTATCTCTCTGTATCACCTGAGACTTGTCAGATTACTAGGTATGTGTAAATGATTACAACCACTTTAAGTATTTTGTAATGTTGCATCTTCAGTACCTTATTTTGTATATGGTCAGTGTTATTCATCTTCTGCTTTGGATGTTCTGTAACTACCGTAATTATTATTTTTTACTAAAATGTGACTCCACTAAAAACTGAAAATATAATCCAAACAAATTTCCAGCAAAACACAGTGAAACTGTTTATGTGAATTAAAAGCAAGGGTTTTTGTTACATATATTTGCAATTATATGCAAAGTTACACTGCGGAAACAAGTATCCTCTACAAAATGTGGTCCATTACTCCAGTTTAAATGAGTTGACAAATTGGGAAATAATGTATACAGCAATGAATAAACTGAGTTTAGTTATATCCTGGAGGTAGATCCATCCATGTTAGAAGGGCTGGGACACACCAGTAGCCACACCGGTAGCCCTGACCCACTCAATGGCAGCTGAAGAACTTTTAAAAGTCTTGGAAACTCCAGTGGTGCTATCTCCAGTTTATCCACTCCCACAAGACCATAACACTGATTTGACTCAGAATTTCCAAGTCATGTATGTATACTACATGCTTGTGTTTCCATCTAGAAATTACATCATATTAGTACTAGGCACAGTAATTGACCATGTCCTGATTAGCAGGCAGGAGTATGTTGCTAATGAAGTTCTCAAAAGATAAAGAAAGCTAGGATGTTATTGAACTTACCATTAACCTCTAAACTAAGAATATCATTTATGGGTGCAGTCAGACCTTTAAAGTTTATGTAATCACAATTATACCAGTCTCTTAAGTTAACTAAAAACTATGTACCTTCAGATTGGCAAAATGTTGGCATACATTTGTGCACAAAATAGGATGCTGAGATGCTCTGATTACTTTACAATTTTGATTGGCTATAGAATATTCTAGCCTAGTCCAACTCACTTGAACAGGATGACAGAAAGACCTTTGATTGAACTGAATACAGCTCAAAGGACTTATGGTAGTTTCACCAGTATTCAGTATAAATACACAAAAACTAATTATGAAACAACATATAAACACAATAATATCACAAAATACATATCTGATTTGGACATATTATTAATTATTATTATTATACAGGATTTATATAGTGTCAACAGTTTGCACAGAACTTTACAAAATAAAGAGAGACAGTACAGTTAAAATATGATGCAATACAAATGGAATCCAAAGACCCTGCTTGTTAGAGCTACAGTCTAATGCCCTGTATACACGATCGGACATTCCGACAACAAAATCCATGGATTTTTTACGACAGATGTTGTGTCAAACTTGTTTTGCATACACACGGTCGCACAAAGTTGTCGGAATTTCCAAACGCCAAGAACGCGGTCACGTACACCACGTACGACGAGACTAGAAAAGGGCAGTTCAGAACCAAGCGCAGCAGCCTTTGGGCTCCTTTTGCTAATCTCGTGTTAGTAAAAGTTTGGTGAAAGACGATTTGCGCTTTGTGGTTTTCAGATCGTTTTCTGCTGTTCAGTTTGTGCTTGTGGGTTTGTATCTGCTCTTCAGTGCGTGCAGTGAGTTCGTATTTGATTATTCAGTGCGTTCTTGTCCGCTCGTTGCTGTTTTTCAGGTCGCTCTTCACAGGCCTTGCTGTTCTTCAGTGCATTCTGTTACTTCGTTCTGAGCAGCCGACCGTTTTCTAGCCATGTTGCGTATACGTACTCCTCATAGAGTTCGTGCTGTGCGGGGGCTTGGTGTTGGGGTCCTTACCTTGACACAAGCCCAGTCCATGAACAGGGTGGGGAGGAGTTCATGGACCAAGAATTGGTTGCTCCAGCGTGACCAATTCTGTCACATGCCTTTGCTCCGTGAGATCTGTGAGAATAATCCTGACGATTTCAGGAACTTTCTCCGGATGATGGACCCCGTATTTCACCATTTGTTGGCTTTGCTGACCCCTTATATCAGCAGGCAGGATACCTGCATGATGCAAGCCATCACTCAGGAGCAGAGGCTCGTCGCCACCCTGCGGTACTTGGCGACAGGGAGAAGCCTGTAGGACCTCAAGTTCTCGACAGGCATCTCCCCCCAGGCTCTGGGGATTATTATCCCAGAGACCTGTTCTGCCATCATCCAGGTCCTGCAGAAGGAGTATATTAAGGTAAGATTTTTATCCTTTAATATCAAATTTTATTGTCTAGAATGTTTGTTAATATATTGTATTTCTTTCCTCATTCCCTAATTACCATGATTGTAATATGCTGTGAATATCCCCTTTGTCCTCATACATGCTGGAATTTTAGGTATTTTTTTCTCCTTCATACATATTTGCCTTCACTTACCTCCCCAGCATGCTCTCCTGGCCCTATATCCACCTCGTCTACTCAATTAACAATGTATTTTGTCAGCTCCATAGTAGTGCTTTACCCTAAAAACCCCCTAAAATGTAGAAAATTGTGATGTGTGTTTGAAATTCAGGCAGAGTGGCAGAGGCTTTTTTGTGTGTCCCCAAATCATTTGGAACCCTCCCTCCCCCCAACTGCTAACTCAGCTGATAACAATCCTCTATCTGCTGACTTTGCCAAACCCATACACACTATACCCACCTCTTTAGTGTCAGATTTATGGATGAATTCCCCAAAGCATGTAGTGTAAGGGCCTGCCTGAATACTTTCAAATGGTACTGTTTGAAGTTTTTGTATCCTATTATTATCTTGATAGGTAATAGCAGAATGTAAAAATGTGCGAAAATGTGTACAGTGTGTATTTATCTCTTTGTATTATGACACTTCTTACCTGTCCAGTGGGCTGCCAATAGTGTAATTATTTAGGCATTCATCTCTCAATGAAGTGGAGAGGGTTACCTGTCCAAAACATCCCCCCCATAAAATTTTACAACTAGCCCATGAGGGAGGGGGGGATCTGATAGGTGGACCTTATACCTAGGTCTTAAAATACTCCCTAAAATAAATGTTATACTGATGTTGGCCAAGAATGTTTGTGTCTAATCTGCTTTCCATGTTTATGTGCAAAATGATTAATTTCTTTTTCTTGTTTGACTCCACAATTTCCTTCCATGCCACAGGAATGGCAGACTGTGGCCTCCCACTTTGCCCAGCGGTGGGACTTTCCTAACTGCGGAGGGGCAATTGATGGGAAACACGTCCACATCGTCCCACCACCCAACTCGGGGTCATACTATTACAACTACAATGGGTACAATAGTATTGTGATGTTGGCAGTGGTGTCGGCTACTTATGAGTTCCTGTATGTGGACATGGTGAAGAATGGCCGGATGTCAGATGGTGGAGTCATCGCCCAGACGGAGTTCTACAGGCATCTCCAGAATGGCAGCTTGGACTTACCACCTCCAGAAAACAATGTGGAAGGACTCCCATTCGTCTTCATTGTGGATGAAGTGTTTGCGCTGGGGGACCATCTTATGTGGCCATTCCCTATGAGGAACCTCACGCCGGACCAGAGGGTTTTTAATTACCGGCTGGCCAGAGCCAGAAGAGTGGTGGAGAACACGTTTGTAATCATGGCCAGCCGGTTCCGCCTATTTCTCACACCCATACACATGGCGGAGTATAAACTGATTCATATCATCCTGGCGTGCTGTGTTCTCCACAACTTTTTAAGGCGAAATTCTGCCAACTATGCTGCCTCAGTTGGGCCTGAGGCCGGAATTCAAGTAAATGAACCAACCCTAACGGCGCTTGAGGCTGGCCGTCCTGGCTTGCCCCCCTGAGTGCCCGCGAGGTCCGTCTTAGATACCTTGATTACTTTGCAGGTAGGGGGCCATCAATATGCCAGACAATGTCTGATACATTTTTAAAATAAAAAAATCATTTTAACTACTAAAATCTTTGGTGACATTTACTGCTTGTGTTTCTTTTAGCTGACCCTGACAGAAATGTGGGGAGTCCTGAAAATGTTGTGATTGTATAACATTAAAAAGCACTGTTGGGTGTTATTTACTAAAGGAAAATACACTTTGCACTACAGGTGCACTTGAGCCTGCACTGAACCTGCACTTGTAGTGCAAAGTGGACTTGCCCTTAGGAAATAACCCCCATTGTCACTGAAAACACCAATTTTACCACAACAAAATTTTAGGAGCATTGAAACAATAATCCACACATTCTTGAGTATCAATATTTTTAATACCAGCACAATCACATGTGCATTTATAAAAGGTTTTTAAAACAAACCAACATGTTTGTTGTATAACAATTTTTTGGGTCACATTAATAAAAGTAGAAATGTCCATTTAAGGTAAAACAGGCATGTTTCAAACAAACAAGAAATACACAAATCTGGAATTTACAAAGTTCAACTTTTGTAGAAATGGAAGGCAATATCAGACATGAGTATTTATAAACTGTGTTTGATATTGCGTTCAGATGTAGTGAAGTCACCCCTGGAAAAGCCAAATTTTGAAGATGCACACAAATTGCCGATTGTCAACATGTGCTAGCTGCCATCACGGGGGATCAAGGGACATGTTTTGTGGGTGCAACCCCTTCCTCTCAGCTACTTTATTGTTGAGGAAGGGGTTGCACCCCCAAAACGCCTACATTGATCTCCCGTGATGGCAGATAGCACATGTTGACACACTGTGTGCATCTTCAAAATTTGGCTTTTCTATAAAATGGCAAAAAATTAAAAAAATTCTTCCATTACAAATACCACAGAAAATTCAGGGATTTGGAGGTGTTTTAAACTCTCCCTAAAACATCAATGATGTTCTTCATTTTGTTTTTAACATCATTGATGTTTTTCTGGATGTTTTCCAAGTCCCTATTACACCCCATGATCTCCCCGATCAGGATCTGTGCACTTTCACTGGTGAAATTACCTGGATCCACAACATCACGATCACCTAAAAATATAAAAACAAAAACACACCATGTATTATAAATATGCCGGCATCCATCTCTTACCTGAGCCTGTGGTCGCAGACACTCACCTGTTGTGGTGACTATTTCCACCACGTCTCCTTCCTCCTCCTCCTCCTGTTGGCTTTGGGGGATTTCACCTTCTTCATTAGGTGGGGGTCTGTTGTCTCTTCTGATGAGTGGTGTCCTCCGAGTCTTTCTCCCCTATGTAAAAAAAAAATAGGTATACTTAGCACACAGATATTTGATGGCAGAAATAAGAATATGAAACATTGCTTGGAAGTGGGGTTGTCTGTTTTGGCAGAGTTCCAAGATGAAGAAATATTTTTTGACTTTGTCAAGCTTGAATACTTACCTGTTTTGTACAAGCTTTTCAGATGGAGACACCCCTATAGTATACACTGGAGCACCTTTGTGGGGCCCCCTAATAAAAAGGGTGTTCTGGTGTCCCACACTAGTGCTCCAGCGTCCAGATGTGTAAACGGCTGCTGAGTGTCCTCTCCTTACACAGAATTTAATTTGCATTACATTCTAGTTACTAACCCATCTAGACTCCAAAATTATTTTAAGAGAAGTAGGCTAGCAAAAATGTATTCAAATGCATATGGCCAAAACAATGGTGTTTTCTATGCCGAACGAGCAATGTTTCATACGAACGAACAATGTGCCCATGAACATGAAAGTTGCCATTTTAAACTGTACAACAGTAAAAAAAAGCACATGGAGCAGCACGAACGTTAGAAAAATAAAGAATAGGAACACCGCACAACTACTTACTTTTTTGCAGCACTCTCCTGATCCTTCTGTACTGCTCGTGCTCCCTTAATTTGAGGTCCGACCACCACTTCCTGAGCTGATCCTTGGATCGTCGTACCCCGACTTTTGACCACTTTCGCCATGATTTTGGCCTTTCTGACATTGGGGTTGGGGTAAGGTCCATACTTCCCGTCATAGTCGGCCCTCTTCATTATGTCGACCATCTCCAACATCTCCCCAAAGGACATATTTGAGGCCTTAAATCGTCTCTTCCGGTATCCGGACGTTTCTGGCTCCGGGCTTTCCTCCTCTTCCTCGTTGCTGTAATTAGCATGCACCTGCTCTGTCTCCACCATGTGCTCTTCCCCCACTGTGCCGAACGAGAAGGGGCGGGGAATAGACTAGAAAGAACGTCAGGGGCGGGCGGAGTATCACGCATGCGCAGTGTATATAAAGCATAACACGCGTGCGTAGTACATACGATCTGTGAGCGGAGGAAGGAGTATCGGAGGCACAGATCGTGATAACGAAGGTAAGATTTAAATTTGGGCCTATACTGCTTCTAGATTGAGGCCTGTATTTAGACAAGTTTATAAGACTTTAGGCTGACATTAGGGTTTGTCTGGTGTTGTGTCTTGCAGTGAAAATGGATCTAGTCAATGATCAGGACTTTATGCCAATCTTCATAGATATGTTCAGGGAGCTGCCTTGTCTGTGGCAGGTAAACCACCCTGATAATAAGAACCAAACAAAGAGGAAGGCAGCGCTGGATCAATTGCTGGAATTTGTGAAGCCGGTGATCCCCACGGCAGACATCACCTATTTGAAGATCCTAATTGGTGGCATGTGGAGCACTTATCTAAGGGAGTACAAGAAGGTCCAGGATTCCCAGAGATCAGGAGCTGCAGATGACATTTATGTCCCCAGGCTGTGGTACTATGACAGACTGCATTTTCTGTCAGGTCAGATTGAACCCAGGCCAGCACTCTCCAGTTTTCCTTCCACGCTTCCTTCCCCCTCAGCTGAGGCTTCTGACGTCCAACCTGGGCCTTCCAGGCAGCAACATGTGGAGGAGCCCAGCCTGAGTCAGGTATAGCATTCTTCAAAATATTTATGGTTGTCCAATCAATGATGTTAAATAGATGTTAGTTTGGAGTACTAATTTATGATTGTGATTGATGAACCAAAAACTAAAACCATGTCCCTTTTTCATACACAGGAAAGTCTCAGCCAGGAGGTGGCCGGGCCAAGCAGGCTGCCCGATACCCAGGTCCCTCCCCTCCGCCTTCAAAGAAAAAGTGGCAGGAAGAGGAGGCTGCAATAGGCCTATTTTGGAAGGCTACTGAGGCCCTCAGAACACCCCACAGTGTGGAAGATGATTTTGCAGAGCTAACTGCCTGCAAAATGATGCAGATGGAGGAGGGCAAACGCCTCTTATGCGAGTTTGTAATTTCAGAAGCTCTAAATAAGGGGTTGAGGGCCAACTCACATGTGAAACCCACATTTGTCAGCTCACCCATGGTCCTCCTCCTCCAGGTCCTCCTTCAGGTCCTACTCCTCCTCCTGCCACACCTCCAACACCAGAGCCACAGCCGGGAAGGAAGCGTGTAAAGAAGACCAGAGAGTGATGACCTGGGTTCAGTCTGGTCTGGCAAAAGATGCAGGCTCTTGTATGACCACAGCCTGGGGACACAGATGTCATCTTCTGCTTTCATGATCTCTGGGACTTCTGGACCAGATTGAACTCCCTTAGATATGGACTCCGCAGGCCACCAATTTTGCTGTAAAATAATTGATGTCTGCCCTGGGGGTCAAAGGCTTCGCCAATTTCTGATGTTTCTCCAGCGTTGCCTCCCTCTTTGTTTGGTTATGAGCCCTTAATAAAGGATTTTTTGTTTCAAATATACTCGCCTATGTGTGTTTTCCTTCAAAAAGGACAGTTTGTTTGTGATGAGGCAGGTACATTTCAAACATACAATGTGAAATTAAGAGACACCAAGACCAAACAATCTCCTTGAGATTAAATAATACAAGATAATATTGGTGTTGTGGTAACTTGACACACAAAACACACCCAAAAATATTCTGGAGTAAAAAAAAAAAATAAAAAAATAAAAACACAATCAGGCTTGAAAAAAATACAAACCAAAAAAACAAAAAAAATTTTTGTCAGATGTGACAAATCAAAATATATTGATAAAATCACGATAAATTATAAAGAAAGAAGTTTGTGAGAAGTCTGTGTGAATATCAGCAGCAAAACTAATTCATTCTTCTAGCATTATAAAGAAGAAGAGAGTGCGCTGCATTAAACAATTTTAAACATTGCAGCCTGACGAAAGTGCTATATCCATTCCGAACGCTAATTTTACCAAACCGAGCTGTTCCGTCTCGGAATTTCTTCTGAGCACGCGTGGCACTTTGTGCATCGGAATTGTCCACACACGATCAGAATTGACGCGATCGGCTTTTGTTGTCGGAAACTTTTATAGCCTGCTCTCAAACTTTGTGTGTCGGAAAATCTGATGGAAAAAGTCAGATGGAGCTCTGATCGCACATTTTCCGTCGGAAAATCCGACCGTGTGTACATGGCATAAGAGGGGGGTCAAGTGATACAAAAGGTAATAACTGTGGGGGATAAGCTGATTGCAAAAGTAAAAAGACAATTTATTAGTAAGAAGCATGATAGGCTTCTAGAAAGAAATGTGTTTTCAAGTATCGAATTAAAGGAGAAGTACAGCCAAAGCTCGTTTGGCTGTACTTCTCTGTGGGTCACAGAAGTGCAGTTCGTTCTGCAGTTCTGTGACCCATTTTCAGCAGAAAGCGGGCTTCAGCCCGCTTTCGGCTGATGTTACAGAGCCAATCTAGGCTCGGGAAAGATTGCGACCATATGGTCGGGATCCACCCAGGAGCTGCTGAGAGCCTGAGTCGGCCACTCCCGCCCCCTCCACAGCCCAGCGTTCCAGTGAGCATGGGGGGGCAGAGCAATGAGCCGGTAACTGACAGTTGTGGATGGCTTTATAAGTTGTTTTTAGTATTTTAAATTGTATTTGTTGGGTGAGTGGAAGCCAATGGAGGGATCGGCAGAAAGTGATAGAAGATAATGAGTGATTGGTAAAGGTGGATGAGTCTAGCAGCAGCAATCATGATGGACTGAAGGGGGGATAGCCTATGTAAAGGTAAGCCAATGAGGAGGGAGTTGCAGTAGTTGGGAGAGGTGATAGATGACAAAGGTGTGAATTAGAAGCTTTGTGGTGTCATTGGTTATAGGGGGCATATTTTGGAGATGTTGCAGAGGTTGAGATTGCATGATTTGAACAGTATTTGGATGTAGGGCTGAAAGGAGAGTTCATATTTCAGGGTTACATCTAGTACCCTGGCGTGAGGGGGTGGACGGATAGTTGTGCCATCAATCTCAGCAGAGAAGTCAGGGAAGGCGCATGTGGGGGAGGAAAATTTATGAGCTCAGTTTTGGATAAATTGAGTTTGAAAAATGGTGTGAAATCCATATTAATATGTTCATTAGTAAATTAGTGATAATGATGAGACTGATGTCATAAATTGAGTAGTAGATTTGGGTGTCGTCAGCATAGAAATAGTATTGGAAGTTGCGGAAGACTATCAAAAGATCCTGGGAGGAGGTGTAGATCAACAATAAGAGTGGTCAGAACATTGGACTCCAATGAAAAAAGGAATGGGAGTGGAGGAGGTAGAGTTATAGGTGACACTGAAGGGATTATCAAAGGATTATCACAGGCAGCAGACATGTCCAAGAGTAAAAGTACAGAATAATGATGATTGGTTTTAGCTTTTAGTAGATCATTTGTGAGTTTTAAGAGAGCGGATGCTGTGGAGTGTTGCTGGTGAAATCCAGACTGAAGGGGATCAAGAAAGTTATTCTGAATGAGGTGGCAGCTCAGGCGGTTGTAGACTAGGCGTTCAAGGAGTTTGGAGGGGAAAGAGAGCAAGGGGAAAAGGGAGCAAGGAGATGAGTCTTAGGTTATTAAGATTGGTGAGGTCTAGTGAGGGCATTGTAAGTACTTAGGTGACCAGTGCATGTTTCTGTAGGTTGGGGAAGACATCAATAAAGAGGGAGACAAGGAAGAGATTGAAGATGAGCATTAAAGAATGTAGGATACAACAGGAAGGTGACTTAATAATTTCAAGGGAACGGGGTCCAGAGGGTAGGTGGTTAGGTGGGCATTAGAAAAAGTGACTTCCTCTATAGTAGCTGGTTTAAACGAGCAAAGTATTGAGTGTGCAGGAGGACATGAAATGTTACGTGAAGGAGATATCTGTACAGTGGAAATCTCTTCACATATTGTGTTAATCTTATTTTTATGTGACTTGCAATCTCCTGGACATTAAGTGAGCTAGTGGGTGGAGGCAGTGAAGGATAAAGGGAGAAAAGAGTTGATGGGGACTGCTTGAGAGGGTGTTAATGTGAGTGATAAAATAGGTGTATTTGGCAGTGTGGAGGCAAGAACTGTATTATTATAGGGCAGATTTGGATTGGTAGAAGTCTTGGTGGGACTTAGTTTTATATCACAGACATTCAAGAGTGTCTTTTTTTTAGATTTCTGTTGTCCCCTGTTTCCCAAGGTTGTAGCCGTCGGTCGGGCCTAATTTTATGTGTAGTGAGGGAGGCCAGTGTGTCCATGGAGGATGTTGTAGACAAAAGTCACTAGATTGGGGTAGGTTTGGGGTGAGATTTTATCATAGGGACATTCTGTTGCAATTCTGTCAAAAAGAACAAAAGGGTTAAGATTTCTAGGGGTAACTGTTAGGCAGTTGGAGGGAAAAGAGGATATCAACAGGTAGAGAGTAAAGCTAAGAGGGTAGTGATCAGAGAGGGGAAAAGGATTGTTGGAGAGGTTGCAAGGAGTGCACAGGTAGGAGACTATATGGTCAAGGCAGTTGAAGTCGAGTGAGTAGAAGCATGTGTCCATTGTTTTAAAAGGGGAGGTTAGGATGAGAAGTTGCAGGAGTGTTAATATTACCAGGGATGTTGAAGTCACTGAGAGTGATTGTGTGAATTTCTTAAAAAAATTAGGGTAGCTAGGCAGGGAAGTCATCAAAACATGTAGACAGTGGCGCAAGCAAAACTGTTCCTAATATAGCGCAATGTCCATTTGGGAATGAGAAAAGGCCCACTAGTTCAGGGCCAGTAGTAGAAACGATCTTCAAACATGTAAGTGTAGCACCCTCTAGTGTGCTAGAAGTATAGCAGTTTTTTTTACTTAGAGTAGGCAAATATGTGCAGGCTTGGCTGGCAGCCAAGCCTGTCTGTGTTTTTCCCGGGTTGGGCAGAGATCCAGGGAGAGCTAGATGACTCACAGGCAGTCAAACTGAGACATGCTCCCTATTTCTAGAATGTACTGGAACCTTCTAGAAAAGGGGAGGGGAGGTAAGGTGGAGCTGCCTGTACCCAGCCAGCCAGCAGGGTCCATTGTGGACCTGCAATCAGGACCATGTAAACTGCAGTTGCGGAAGTCCCGGAAGGCCGGAGCGGGCCTTGGATCTCCCGAGCAAGGCGGGGTCGAATCCGAACCTGGTGACTCCCCTGCGAAGACCAGAGACATGGGGGAAGAGAGATCTGCCGTGGCTTGCAGCCTGGTCAAGGACCTGGTTACTGTAAGTACTTCCCAAGAGGAACCAGATAATGTCCCTGAAATGCCGGCTGCTTCTATGTGCTCTGCTGACCATGCCTGAAAAGAGAATCAGGTGATCCAGAAGGGGAGAGCGGAGACAGGGCCATAGATTGAGATTCCCCCAGACTGCCAGCAGAGTCCGGTTACCTGGATAAGATAGCGGATTGGTCACCACACAGTAGCTCCGAGGAGGGATGGGAGATAGGAGGCTCCCTGGTCCAGGAAGAGATCCAGACCGAGGTGTTAGATGTACCAGATCTTGCTGTGGGAACTGGAGGAGCTGCAGGAACCCTGTCAGTGCAAGAAAACTCTTCTATAACAGACCCTCCACCACCCAGACCAGAGCAGCTGAGTTCAGGCAGTGGGTCAGGAAGTCCCCCAACCAGGATTGGCCCAAGACATTGTGCTGCCTGGGTCCAAGAATGAAATGCTGCCCCCCCAAAAAAAATCACTCCCACCAAAAGGCCCCCACACCCATTATTTCATATAATATTTAAAGCTAACATTAAATGTAATCAGGAAGTCAGATTTACATGCAACAGCACTTTGTCTATATGCAAAATTATATGACATACCATTATGTGCAATTCCAAACCGCAAACTCCATATCACAGACTCCCCTCATCACAGACAATCCCATCACAGATTCCCCTCATCACAGACCATCCCATCACAGATCCCCCCCATCACAGACTCCCCTTATTACAGACCATTCCATCACAGACTCCCCTCATCACAGACCATCCCATCACAAATCCCCCATCACAGACTCCCCTCATCACAGACTATCCCATCACATACCGCCCCCATCACAGACCATCCCATCACAGACCATCCCATCACAGACCCCCCCAATTACAGACCATCCCATCACAGACCATCCCATCACAGACTCCCCTCATCACAGACCATCCCATCACAGACTCCCCCATTACAGATCCCCCATTACAGATCCCCCCTCAGACTCCTCTCTATCACAGACTCCTCTCTATCACAGACTCCTCTCCATCACAGACTCCTCTCCATCACAGACTCCTCTCCATCACAGAATCCTCTCCATGACAGACTTCTCTCCATCACAGACTCCCCTCCATCACAGATCCCTCTCCATCACAGACTCCTCTCACCACAGATCATCCCCTCACAGACTCCCTTCATCACAGATCTCCCCTCATCACAGATCCCACCATCACAGATCCCCCATCATGGACTCCCCTCATCACAGATCCTCCCCCATTATTACAGACTTCCCTCATCACAGATCCTCCCCCCACTATTACAGACTTCCCTCATCACAAATCCCCCCCCCCCACTATCACATACTCCCCTCATCCCAGATCCCCCACTATCAAAGACTCCCCTCTTCACAGATCTTCCTCATCAAAGACTCCCCACAACACCGACCACCCCATTACAGAGCGCCCCATCACAGACTCCCCTCATCACAGCCCCCCCACTATCACAGACTACCCTCATCACAGATCCCCCCACTATTAAAGACTCCTCTCATCAAAGACCCCCCTCTCCCCCAGTACAGACTCCCCTCATCACAGATCCCCCCATTACAGACTCCCCTCATCACAGATCCCCTCATTATCACAGATCCCTCTCATCACAGATCCCCCTCATCACAGATCCCCATTATAGACCCCTCAACAGATCCCCCATTACATATCCCCCTCATCACAGATCCCCCACCCCAGAACCCCCTCATTGCAGGTCCCCCATTACAGACTCCCCTCATCACAGATCCCTCCACTATTACAGATCCCTCCACTATCACAGATCCCCCCTCATCACAGACTCATCCCCTAATTTTGAGCAAGGTTTTGACTTTGCTGGACTCCTGGTTGAAGGAGATGAGGGTCCAGCATCCAAATGATCAGAAAACTGAGAATCTGCAGCTGTGCTGGTATCAGTGAACTCTGTGTGCTTTGTGTCTAACTAAGCTGAAGATGCAGGCACTAGAGGTCCGGCGATCGACACGGCCGAGTGTCTCCCACCGCCATTTTGTTGAATTTCTCTGTTCACTATTGGGAAGAAATTAGACAGTTGCTGCACCTGAGGAGGATTGGATCAGCATCTTCTCATACTGCTGAGTGGAGCGGATAGTGAGGATGTCAGGGAGTCTAGTAGTGGCGAGCATGGATGGCTGAGGACTGTGATGATGTAGGTATTCCCTGGATGCATCTTCAGTTGCCCCCCCTCAATTTGCTGCCCCTCTCAAACTTCCACCTGGGTCCCATGGACCCAGCAGAGCACATGGTAGGGCCAGCCCTGCCCCAATGCTTGTGTCCTGCCAGGAAAAGAAAAGCCAAGAGAACTGCCCAGGTTTTTCAGGTTACCCTATGTCCCTCCTAACATCATGAAAATCATAGAGGACTCCCGGGGAGAGTGGGAGGATGACATGGTGTGAGAGTATTTGCACATCCCTAAGCCTATGGAAATTGTTACATGGACTGCTGGGAAGATTGCAGACTGTGTCTGCTTCTCTGTTCAATTTCAGGAATAGGCCAGCCTGCCACCCTTATCTGTGCCAGCTGGATGAACATTTCCCACTGATAAATTTTGGGTGAGGCCTAAGTCCTGACTTTGACTCTTTCAGGAGCCATTTTTCCAAATTCCTCCTCTCTGTGTTTTTTCTGGGTTGGGCAGAGATCCAGGGAGAGTTGGATGACTCACAGGCAACATCATTGAGACCTCCCCCTATTTCTAGAATGCCCTGGAACCTTTTAGAAAATATGAGGGGAGGTAAGGTGGAGCTGCCTGGAGTATTCTGATGGTTTGGGTGGAAGCTGGAGATGGAGTTTTAGGCTGTCATGGCCTTTGAGGGAGCTCCCCAGTCTGGGGGGTGACCTTGGGCCTGGGCTCAGGTGCAGACAGTACCTTCTAAAAACAATCCGTGGTGTCCTGGCCAGGAGGCACGTGAGCAAGGAGGACAATGGGAGAACAATGCAGGGCAAGTTTCCAGGAGGAACAGGAACAGCCAAGAGGGCTGGTGAGTGACACACAGTCAGGAGGATAGGGAGGCAAGCCTGAGAGGACTGGGATGGAGCAGTCTGGGTTGGGTGCAGGGCCAGTCAGGAGAACTGTGGTGGCGCGGGCAGTGGAAAGGGGCAGCTGCAGCCAGGAAGGCTGGCAGTGCCTGAAGAGGTGGTACAGGGAGCAGTAGCCACATATAGGACAGCTAGCACCAAGGACTTCTATTTTCTTACTACACCATAGGGGCCTGTGGTCCCTGCCTGCAAAGGGCATTCTACTAAGATCCAACTGAGACTGTGTTGGATCTAAAATATGTGCTAGATGGTCCTGGGAGTTGTTGTGCTACAATCATTGCTGCGATTGTGCAGGAGTGTAGAAGAGGAAATTGTTTGTATATACTGGAGTGTTTATAGTTCTAGTCCCTCATGAGTTTTGCTGATCAAATTGGGATCCCATATAATCCCTTCCCTATCCAAGCTCAAAAAAAACAAAACAAAGCTGCAAGGAATTTCTTGATTTGGGATGAGTGGAAAACCTGTGCTCCTGGCTGTGCAGGGTGGGAGACGACCACATTCATCAGCGGCCCCTATGGTGGTAGCGCTACATAAGGAAAAAAGAAAGTACAGGTGCCTCTTTATCTAAGCATAAAGAATAAAAAAAACACATTGTGGAGGTTAAAAGCAGGCACATAATGTATAGCTGTCCGGTGATGTAAGGTCTACACTCGCTTGAGCAGCAGAGATGGCTTCCAGTGTGGGCCCGTGTAGTCCTTACATTATCAGACATCTAAACATTATGTGCCTGCTTTTAACCTCCACAATGTAAGTTTTATTTGTTATGCTTGGATTAAATGTTTTACAGTCTACACTCAGAGGCACCTGTACTTTCTTTTTTTCCTAGGGAAGTCATCAAAAAAGGTGAGTAAAGAACCTGAAAAGTACTTTGTGGGAATAGAAGGATGTCAACTCCACCTCCCTTCAATCCACTGAGTCTGGGAGAGTGGGTCTAGAGGAAACCCCCTTGGGAGAGGGCAACACAAGAGCCAGATTCTTGAAGCCAGGTTTCAATAATAGCAAGGAGGTTAAAGGAGATAGTGATAAACAGGTCATGGACAGAGGTGAGTTTTATAAAGAGAGCAGGCATTCCAAAGAGCACAAAAGAAAGGGGAGGCTGGTTCTGGGAAAAAGAAATAGAAACCGGATTGTGTGGATTTTGGCTGGTGTTGGAGGAAGAGGGGTTCCAGGTGTGTTGTCCAAATATTTCAAAAAATATTATTTATTTATCCAACAACATTTTAAAAGATTATTGCTTGACTACAGCAGGGAGCAATGTGGCTCATATACACCTGTGCTGCATAATTATTCCAGGGTGAGCATAAGTAGCATGTAAATGAGGGGCCACTGAATGACAAAACAAATAGCCATAAACAAATAGATTCAAATACAAAAGTTTGTATTTTAATCTAATATATAAAGAGATTTTTTTTATATATCAAAGAAGTTAGCTAGCCATTTACTACAACAAACAATTTAAAACCCCTTGAAATCATAAAGGTTAGAACCCATATATCATGTAACATTGAAATAAACAAAAACCTACACAAATACCAATATTCCAAGTATCACATTATAATAAAACATCAACCAGTCCAAATACCAATATTCCAAGCGCCAGTATGGGTCAAATGGAATGGGACTACGTACATTGCAAGGATTATAACAACCTTTGTTGAAGATTCCTACATTTTGTTATTCTGAAGAAATGCAAGTGTGTTTGCCTGTGCCTCTGTAACGAGTGCGTCTAATGGGAGTGGTTTTATAATTAACTGTCAGGTGTGCAGCTGCTTGGCACTAATGAGGAAAACTGCTGGGCCTGCATCCCTTTAGACATGCTCCTATTGAAAGTATCTCTCCAAAAATTACATTTGTTGCAGGGGATGCCTGAAATCTGACTTTTATCTTAGGCAGATTTCTGGGAAAATTGGTGAGCTAATCACACAAGCAGGAAATGATGATTCTGGGGAGTGGTCAGTACACACTCTGTGTACAGAACAACTCCAGGTAGCCATATTGCAATGCATTCTCAGAAAATGACAGTGGCTGCAGATTGAAAAAGGAAAGGTAATTTTTAATAACATTCAATAACAATATGATTAGTATCGCAATCATCTGCGCTTTATTATTTTTTATTTATTTGCTATTTTTCCCCCCCACAAAAGTGGAGTTACCCTTTAACTACTTCCCACCCGGCCAATGTACATAAACGGCCGGGTGGGCGCTCTCTCCTTCTGAGTGGACGTTCAGGAACGTCCCTCAGAAGGAGCGGGGTCGCGCGCGCGCGTGCCCGCGCAGCGGCGCGATCCCGATGCGCTCGTGTCCCCCGGACACGGCGCATCTCGGATCGGCAGGAGGGCTCTGTGATTGGCCCTCCTGATCACATGACGGCCGTGTCCAATCACAGCCGTCATGTGATGTAAACACAGCCGGTTGCTAGGCGATCAGCTCTCCTCTCCTCACACGGAAGTTGTCGCTGAGGAGGAGAGGAGAGGGGATCGCTGCAGCCGGCTGATGATCAGTGAGTATGAGCTGTTTTTTACAGCTTTTTACTCACTGATCACCAACCTAGTGTCAACACACATGTAAATACATACATGTAAAACACACACATGTCCCCACATAATGTAAAACACACACACATGTCCCCACATAATGTAAAACACACATGTCCCCAAAACACATGTCCCCAAATAATAAAAAAAGCTGTCCCCCACATATGTCACACTAAAATCACATGTCCCAATGGTAATCTGCACACATATGTACGTGATCACCTGCACACATCTGTGCATGATCATTTGCGTACATATGTCCGTGATCACACAAACCAATTATTATACACTTAACAGGATTTTTTTTATCAAAAACATGTAGCAGAATACATTTTGGCTTAAATTTATGACAAAATTCGATTTTACTGGATTTCTTTTAAAACAGAAAAAAGAAAATATTGTTTTTTTTCCAAATTTCCACTATTTTTGCGCTTATATCGCAAAAAAAAAAAAATGGAGTCGTGAATAAATACCACCAAAAGAAAGCTCTATTTGTGCGAACAAAATGATAAAAATTTTATTTGGGTACAGTGTAGCATGACCGAGTAATTGTCATTAAAAGTGCGAGAGCGCTGAAAGCTGAAAATTGGTCTGGGAAGGAAGGGGGCGAAAGTGCCTAGTATTGAGGTGGTTAAGGAATAAAGGGAATAATGAAATGTGGCAGCTTGACCAAAAACCAAACAAGATGGAAAGCCTACATGGAAAAATCAATATCCATTAATGTAGACTATCCAGTAAGCCAGTCCCATCAGCTATAGAAATGATCCCCAATCTCAGAAAGATGTACTTGTGCTGGAGGCTGCAGATAAATGAAATTAGCATCTGGGCAAGGGAGCAAGATAGTACTATTTTCCAAAACCGGCTATACACTAGTCTAAGAATCAAATTAAACAAAATGGAGAAAATGTTTCATCGTTCACCACAACCAGCAGGCACATAATGCCAGTTATAGTGATATAAAAACAGGAGCACAGACAACCAAAGAAGCAAGATCGGGGTGATAGGAGGAGGTACAGCATAGCCCATAATTGTACATAGAAATTTGTAGGAAGAGAGGTAAAATGTGGCACTGCCAGAATCTGATGTACAATGCTCAGGATTAACAAACCATATAAATACGACAGAATAAACTATATAAATGGGAAAAAATTTGTGACACGGCCCTCCTGATGATGTCTATGTAACGGAACATGTAGGGTGGAACCTAAAGCGTCATCACGTCACTTCTGGTTTTGGAGATTCTCGCCCATGGAATGCAAGGCGTCCTGGACATATTGCCGATTGCATTGTACTGACCACTTAGCACTATTGTAACTGCATTTTTTAGCATTTTGTAAATAAACTTACTTTTGTGGATTTACACTATGAGATGCCTTTCTGTCCATGCATCCCTATGTGAGTGCACCCAGTGACCGGACCTATCGAGGAGGAGGAGGAGACATTGGATAAGGATCTGAAGCAGCTTTAGTGTGGTGCCTTCTACCCCTGCAGAGGTTTAGTTTTCTGGTGAGTGTGGATCTGGGGGGGGGGGGGCACGTGTATAATTCACCCATCCTTCACCAGTGATTTACACTGCACCTTTTAGCTAAGCACAAGCCACATTGGATTAGGATCACCTATATGGATCCATGAACTATGATTTTTGTTTTCTGTTTTTGATATATTGATTGATTTCCGGTTTCATATATGGATATTTTTTCACATGGGTGCAAAAACATTGCACATTGAGCACATTGAGCACTTTACTATTTTTTATTTTTCATTAGCTTCATACAGTATATTGTGGACTATTTACTTGCACATGAAAATATGAACTCTTTTTTTTTTATATATTTTTATGAAGTTTTCATTCATGACATTGGCTCTACTTATGTTTGTTTGTGTATTTAGCACAACGTATTCATTACTGTGCACTTTATAGTAGCATGCACAAGGAGATTTTATATGCACATTATGTGATGCAAACAGACAGTACACAAATTTTTTCACACTTATATGGTTTATTCTTTCATATTTATATGGTTTGTTTCTCTTGAGCATTGTACATCAAATTCTGGCAACGCCATATTTTACCTCTATTCCTACACATTCCTTTGTCAATCCCACTTTGGTTGGTGGGCAGCAGCTGTACCATATTGCCACAGCACAGAATCCAATACTCCGTAACTGTACATACTATGTAGTTCCATTGTAGAAAGATGCCTTTTCCTCAGGAGAGACACCCGTGGGACTAAACCTCAGGTATTCTCCCCAAAATGTATACAGCACCTGCAAAGGTGAAATGCCTGCCAGTCATTAAGGCCTGTGGGTGATTTCACCTGGCCTAGCCGCTAATCAATAATGTGCAGACACAGGGCTGATTTACGAAAGCGCAAGGCACATTTTCATATTTACAAAACAGTGCGCAGGGAACAGAGCTCAAATCCCCCATTTACTATAGCAATCTCGGCACACAGGAGAATGCAATCTGTGCGCCACTATGTCCAAAATAGAATGAGAACGTAACTTTTTCAGAGAAAGCCTGCTGTGCCCGCAAGTACTTTAAGAACTGCGTGAGATCAATATAAGCAATGCGCATGCGCAAGCGGCTCTTGTGCTCGTTCTAATGCGTTTTTTCACTGCGCGGCCAAAATCTTAGTAAATGTCAAGCAAAGCAAAGGCAATTGCATGGGTTGAACGGGCGCACCTCAAAACTTGACATTTTTTTTTTTTTACGCTGGTTCACATTTATGTATTTTTTAAGGAGATTTGCACACAGGTCATGTTAACATGTTACGTTGCCAACATGTGACATGCACCTTGTTAAAATTATGTAAACAGACTCTCGCTCCTCTAGCTCCTCCTAAAAGGACATTTAACCTTCCCCCTCTAATGATTTATTTGGCCTAGCTTTTGCTTTTAAAGGGGAACTCCACACTCCATTCTCCAATGCTCTTGTCTCCTCCCTCTAACCCCTTGGATTTTCATGGGCTAACTTTTGCTTTTAAAGTGGAACTCCACACTCCACTCCATTCTCAAAAGGCTGTGAGCTGCCTACACCAATCCAAACCACATCCTTTTTCAGGGCATACAACAGGACCAGCTAGGAAAGGGGCAAGAAGAGCGATAGCCCAACCCCCTCCTGAACCATACAAGGCCACATGCACTCAACATAGCTGGCTGCCTTTGGGGCATGTTCAGCTCAGCCCAATACCATCCACAAAGCACCTTGTACCCACTAGTTTAAAGGGGCTTTCCACATTCTATAAAGCCCCCTGTCTGCAGCACCCCACAACCCCAGCCTAGGGTTGTGTGAAAGAGGCCCTTGTCCTCCTGAATTTGGGAATAAGGTGGTTGACTTTTGGGGTGCCTGAGCACCACCTGCCCCCAGGCATTCACCTCCCTTTCATGGGTGTGTTTTCCTAGGGGTTGTTAGTGTTTGGGAGGGGCACAAATATTTTTTTCGTTTGGGGTGGGATTTTCCACGTGGAGGTTCTAATTTTAAGCCTTAACAGACCCAATGGCCTTGTATGTATTGAGGGGCAGACAATTTTTTTGTTTGCGTTAAAATCCCCCCCTCAAGTTACTAGCTTTTGAGCATTTTTGAATTTTTAAAGGCACTTCTACTTGTTTTGTTTTTGGGGTTGTCCAAATTGGTGACATTGATATATATCCCTCAGGGTAGGACCTGGGCCCCCATACCCATTTTAAGGCCAATAACTAGAAGATAAGCCAGCCAAGTGGGGACTAGCAACATTCATAAGTCAGTTCCCATAGACTGCAAAGATATTTGTTGTATAACTTTTGCCCATGTTAGGCTCTTTGTTTGCCCCCCCGGAACAGGGGGTATTTGTCCCATCTGTAATTTTGTAGCATGCTGGATGATGTGCTTAATTTTGGACAGGGGGGTGGCTTATTTTGTGCTAGCTGCATTTGGGTTGGTCTGGGCATGCTCAGAAACTTTGCTTTTTTTTTTTTTTTCTTCTTTTTGTGTGTGAACAGCACTTGGATGTTTCTGGGCATGCTCAGAGAGTGTGTTTTTGGGTTAGTAATTTAAGGACATCCTTAACAGGTATACCCACTTTGAAGTTTTGTCTCTACACTGGGTGAACTTTTTGTGTGTTTTATGGACTGTGCATGTGTTTTCAATTGCCTCGTTAGAACACACACCTATGTTATATAAAGCTTGCAGATAGCATTCTTTATCTTGCCCTGAAAAGAGCCAAGATTGTGTGTGTGTGGGATCGGCAAGAGAGTACATTTGGGTGTCCATATAGGGTTTGGGACACATGTATTTTGTTTGTTATGTCTAAGTTGGCAAAACAGATGTGTTTTAGAGCAAGTTTTTTTTTACTTTGGTTTATTGTATTTTTTTTGGAGGGGGTATTTTCCCCTGAAATATTTTTGATGTTGGCAATGTGCGTCTTTTGTAGGTTGTTTCACTTTGATTTAATTGTCTGTGCTGCATTATTTTGCAAAATCTTCCTCAAGATGTTGTGACTAATTAACGATTGAATCCTTAATAGATGTCCTTTTGTGGGCGCACTCCTGTTAATTTCCTTTGCAAAATGGTCAGACCTCAAAACCATGTTCTGTTTGTGTCTCAAATTTACATACATGTGTTTTTTGCTTTCCTTACTCTTTTCCAAGTCTTGTTTTGTTGACCTATAAAATTTGTAGCAAATTTTTTATGTTTTATGTGTTTTGTTAATTTTCATGCAACAGATTTCCTAGCTGCAGCTTAACTAGGCTGATTGGCAACACTAAAAAGGTGTGACTTGTCTAAAAGCTACTTTCCTGGTGCCTTCATGGTAGCATATGCATGCATATGCTGCCATGGATAGTCACCAGGAAAGGAAAATTACAGCGCGGTAAGTATTCCATTTTCCATTTTAGCGCAGTGGTTCTCAGCCTCAGTCCTCAAGTACCCCTGACAGGACATGTTTTGGGAATTTATCTTAGCTAAAATAGCTGTCCAAAATACAAAGCCATTGACTGTGAAGCACCTGTGCAAGATGAAGGAAAACCTGCAAAAATGGCCTGTTAGGGGTACTTGAGGACAGGGTTCAGAACCACTGATTTTAGAGCATTGAGCTAAAATCGAGCTCAAGACAATCCTATTCTAATTGTGGGCATTTGAGGGAAACCAAGTGAGTGTTAGAACCCATGCTTGTCCTTTTTAGGTTGGGCTTTGTGTCCCTTTTCTTAAAATTGGCTTCACTTTCTGTCACATAGTCAAACAGGAAGCGAGGGTAAAACCCTACCAATGTCTTTCCTTGGGAACACACATGTAAATCTAACTAGTGTCCCCATTAGGCAAATTGCACTCTAGCACTTTGTTGTGTACACCCCACATTATTAGATATTTTGGGGTTTATTAAAGAAAAATCCACTCTGCAATACAAGTGTACTCGCTGTAAATCTGAGGGGAAGCACTGGTGATTTTATCATCCAAACATGTAGAAGCAAAGATTCTCTTTTTTTATTTTCCTTGCATGTCCCCCTCAGATCTCCAGCAACTGCGTTTCCAAGTGCACTTGTAGTGCAAAGTGGATTTTAGAAAATAAACCCCAAAGTCCAAGATGCCTAATAATTTGGGGTGCAAAATGCTTACCTAAAGGGGAAACTATTTAGATTGACGTGTGTCCCCAAGGAAAGAAATTGGTTGGGTTTTAACCTCACTTTATGTTTGGCTATGTGACAGAAAGTGAATACGTTTGAAGGAGAAAGGGGGTGTGGCCAAGCAGCGGACCAAGATGGCTGCTTGATCGTGCAGCTCCTCTCCACAAAGGGACATAGCAACCCACAGCGGCCGCAGAAACACTTGAAATATACCCCAACTAGCAGCGCTGACTCCCCTGACACTCCAGACCCGTTGGGAGACAAAAAGGGTAATGAACCAGTGCTGGACCGGGACCTCTATGTACTTGGCAGCCCCGCTCCACACTACCACTGGGCGGCTTGCAGCAGCGCCGATAATGGGTGACACATACCCCGGCATACAGCGCTGACACTCCGGAACAGGCGGGCAGCGACAGCATGAGGGAGACACACTTCACTCCATGCCGTCTCACAGAGTTTTTCCCCCTGCTTCTTCCTCACAGGAATTCCAAAATGGCATTGACAGGGACACAGAGTCGCTGACACAAGGCTCTCCACTCATCACAAACTAGGGAATGGAAGGAGTAGAGCATGATGCACTGGCTATGGACTCCTCTCTCTCACAGTCCTCTGACAGAGGTAAGTGACCTCCACCTACACCAAACCAGTCCCCTGCTAAGGCTCCTCAATATAAAAAACAACTGTGCTCTCCTCCCCACAACCCCATTTTGAGGAAGACGCTCAGGAATCACAAGCAGCTCTCCCCACAAGTGATCAGCCCACATCTGACTATACACTAAAGCTCATGCTGTTCTCTCCAAAAAGAAATCCAAAGGGAACTCTGCTCCTCTATCTCTCAGCTTAATATGCGAGTGCATCACATTGAGGAACATGCTGACATAGCTGAGAGACAGATTTCTGACAACACTAAAGCATATAATGATATGGTTTCTGCATTTGAGCAACAATCAAGAGCTCTGAAACGTGCAACTTAAATTGGCGAACCTTGAGGATAGGTCCCGCCGTAACAACATACAATTTTGCTGTTTACCAGAGAGTGTTAAATCTGCTGGCCTGAATACATACCTACACCATCTGTTTCTAAAACTGCTCCCACATCTGACCATACCTGATCTCACAACTGATCGCCCTCACAGGCTTCCTAAGCCAACCTACCATCTTAATGACGTAGCTCGGAACGTATCCATTTTTACCACATCAAGGATCAGGTCTTCAGAGCAGCCAGAGCCGCACCATTTCTCCCAGCTCCCTACACATGGATCTCCCTGTATGCTGACATAAACGCTGCCATTGCTCAATGCAGGAAAGAATTTGCCCCAGTTCCCTCTGTCCTCCGGGCCTGCAACATCCCCTATAAGTTGGGATTCCCGGCTAAGCTCATAGTAACCCATCAAGATCACACTACCACATTCAACTCCCCTAAAGATGGCATAATAAAGCCTTCTCAACTGGGGATTCATAAATGCTCCACCCCTTTCCTCTTCACGCAGCCTGCCCTCCCAGTGATGCTCGGAGCCACGATCTACCAAACAACGTACATCATAATGTACTCTTTCTTGTCTCACTAATCGGTAGCTCTGTAAGCCAGGAGTAACCTGTTTTCTGTTAATTAGCCACATAAATGTCCCAGTGGCAGTTCATCGTTATTCTCATTATTTGTCAGCTCTGGTTTTGTATAGGGTGCTATGCACACCTACAAGTTCTAATACAATAATAATTGTTGTTACTGTATACACAGTTAATGAGTTATATAAGTTATATAAATATTTCTTGTTTTTCTTCATTAGGGGAAAACCTTGCACTTTAATTTACATCTTTTTCCTCATTATATGTGTATTGGACTATCGGAGTATCATAAGGTATAATCTTATCGTACACTCCTAGACGTCCCTCTATTCGCTCCCGATGGCCTACACTATAACCTCAATTAACGCAAATGGCCTTAATTCACCTTTCAAGCGTAATTTATTATGGAAAGAGGCACTATCTCTACAAAAGGACATCCTATGTGTCCAAGAAACACATTTCCGGGCTAGACACTCACCAAAATGATCCCACAAACAGTTCACCCAATATTTCTTTGCTAATGCTCCTAAAAAGAAGCCTGGAGTCATGATAGCTGTCCAAGGTTCCCTTGCCTTCAAGCTTGAACACATTAAAATTATTCCTGACGGCCACTATCTGATAGTGTATGCCACTATTAATGGTCGTTACATCATGATAGCCAACATTTACTCTCCCAACAAGCATCAGAATCGTTTTTACAAAGATCTCATTCACAAAACACAACCCCTTAGAACAGGGGTCTTCAAACTACGGCCCTCCAGTTGTTCAGGAACTACAATTCCCATCATGCCCAGTCGGGTCTGTGAATGTCAGAGTTTTGCAATGCCTCATGGGATGTGTAGTTCCACAACAGCTGGAGGGCCGTAGTTTTGCCTTAGAAGATCCCACCTAATTATCTGTGGAAATTTTAATGACATTGTTGATAGTTCCCTAAACACCTCTAAAAGATGCTCTTCTACTGAACACAAGCTGTTGTTGGCTTGCCTTGTGGTAAGCGCAATATTTGCACGGAGTGTGGGGTCTCATCTTCACCTACAGAGTTTGCTAGTGTTCACTCTGAGTTCCCTTTTTTTTTTCCTGCTGTATCTTTATGCACTAGTGTAAGTTTTCCTTGTCAAAAGAAGTTTATTGAGTATACTATATTATAAAGATACATAAAGTAAGTTTACAAGGATCTATAAAGTAAGCTCATTGTTTTACAGTAGGGTTTATATAGGTAAATATCATGAAATTTCAAATATTAAACATTGGGTTCACGTAAACCTAAATTAAAGATATATATCATTTCCTTAGTTACTTTTGTAGATATTTAAATGATTTATACCTACTATACATATTGTTTACAGATAGAGTGTATATAGGTCAAATAAATTCTGATAATGAGCTTTAATCGTAAGGTGGAGAAAAGGAAAGAGAAAGAAGAAAAAGGGTAGAAAGGCAGAGGTATGGTCCACAAGGTTGTCCCGCTCGTCAGTTTATTATTCTTTTTAGTTCTCTTTGAAGCCTTAGAATGGGTGTCTCTGTAAGTCATTTAATCTGTTACCATGGCAACAGGACAGAGTCATTGAAATTTGACAGGAACTGTTGTTTTATCCAAGGATGCCAAAGTTTTTCAAATTTTGGAATTTGATTTTGATTGATGGCTACCATCTTAGCATGGGACATTGTATTATTCATTCTGTGAATTGTTTCTGCTAGTACCAATGTAGGAGATTTCCATGCCTTGGCCACTGTTTGTTTTGCAGTTATTATTAGTTGGATCATAAGTTTGAATTGAGAGAGTGTTAACCATTCCGGTTTTAGATTAAGTAAAGTTATATATGGATCTGGTTGTATTATTTTTTAAAATATTTTAGATGCAATCACGAAGACTTCCTTCCAGAAGGTTTGGATTACTGGGCACGTCCACCATATGTGTAAATGTGTGCCTATTTCTGGGCATCCTCGAAAACAAAGAGCTGAGGTATTAGGTGAATATTTTGCCACTCTAGCGGGTACAAGGTACCAGCGAGTTAGGACTTTATAATTTGTCTCCAGGGCTAAGATGTTGGGTGAAGATGACTTAGATGTGAGCCATATGTTAGACCAGTCCGTGTCTTCTAAAGTTCGTCCCAGGTCCTCCTCCCACCTCTGAACGTAAGAGGGTCTATTAAGATTTATTACTCCATATAATTGATTATAAAGTGATGAAATTGTACCTTTAGCAAATGGATCTTTTGTACAGATTGATTCAAAAATGGATAATTGGGATAATGGTGTATCCCCCTTTAGAAATGGTGTATAGAAATTTTTGATTTGGAGATATCTAAATATCTCAGAGTTTGGTAGATCATATTTTTCTCTAAGCGATGGGAATGAAAGGAATGATTTAGATGCTATGAAGTCATTTAGTGTCTGAATGCCTGATGTTGTTCAAGCTTTAAAAGAATTTGGGTAGATCCATGCCGGATAAAAGGCCGGATTTCTGATAAAAGAAAGGAGAGGATTGTGTGGAGATTGTAACTGATATTTGGTTTTTAGTTTATCCCAGAGAGATAAGAAGTGTTTAGTTATGGGATTATGAATTTTAAAGCGGTCTTTAGGATCAAGCCATAACAAGTTTGATATTAATAGAGGGTCATTTTCTGAGGCCTCTATAAATACCCATAATGGGATTTCCTGTTTTGCATGGTATTTTGACAGACTGGCCAAATGTGCTGCTCTGTAGTAGTTAGTAAAATGAGGGTATCCCAGGCCTCCTTTATTTTTGGGAAGATGTAGTGTGTGTATAGGTATACGTGGTTTAGAAGAGCCCCATATAAATGAAGTTGCTCTTTTTTGTACTATTCTCAAAAAATAGGAAGGAATTGGAATAGGGAGGACTCTTAATAGATAAAGCAATTTGGGTAGAATAGTCATTTTGATTGCATTAATCTTCCCTATCCAGGATAAAGGAAGTTGCGACCATTGTTTTATTAGATTTGTGATCTGTCTTAATACAGGAGGATAATTGGTTGAGAATAAGTCAGAATGAGATGCTGTTAAATGAATTCCAAGATATGGGATTGATTTTTCTGCCCATGTGAATGGGAGTGCAGCCCTAGCCGCGATCAATTCCATGTTTGTGAGCGAAATATTAAGCACTAGGCATTTCTTAGGATTAATCATAAGGCCGGATAGGGCTGCAAATCCATCAAGAGCTGGTATTAAGTTAGGACCAGAGACCTGTGGTGATGAGAGAAAAAGTAATATATCGTCTGCAAATATACATAATTTGTGTGTAATACCTCCTACTTGAATGCCAGTTATAGTTTGGTTTGTTCTGATGTATTGGGCCATGGGTTCGAGTATAAGGGCAAATAATAAGGGAGATAATGGGCAAACCTGTCGGGTACCTCTTTCGATATTAAAGGCATCAGATTTGTATCCAGCATATTTTATATAGGCTTTGGGTTTATTATATAATGCTTTGATCCATGTTAAAAAGTGGGGTCCAAAACCCCATTTTTGTAATGAATATTGCATATATTGCCAGGATACTGTGTCAAATGCCCTCTTAATATCGAGAGATAGAAAACATAAAGGGATTTTCCATTTTTTAGCAATATGTGCCAATAACACTGCCCTGCGTATATTATCGCCTGCCTGTCTATTTGGCATGAAGCCTACTTGATCTCTATGTATTAATTTTCCTATAATGCTATTGAGGCGTTTTGCTATTATTTTTGCTAATAATTTAATATCAAGGTTTAACAGAGAGATAGGCCGATAATTCACACAGGAAGTATCATCAGAAAGGGGTTTTGGGATCATACAAACAATTGCCATTAGTGTTTCTTGCCGAAAAGAATGTCCTTCTAGAAGTTTGTTAAAAGTTTCAGTGAGAATGGGAGAGAGTATTTCTGAGAATGTTTTATAGTATAAAGCCGAGTAGCCGTCTGGGCCTGGTCTTTTGTTAAGTTTTAGGTCTTTTATGGCGTTAGCAACTTCATCTATAGTTATAGGCTCATCCAAACTGCTTTTTTGATTCTGAGACAACTCAGGTAAGGTTATTTTTGAGAAGAAGGATTCAGCCTCTGTAGGATTAAATTCATTGTTTGTCTTGTATAAAGTTGCGAGATGTGAGTGAAATTTATGGACTATTTTAACTGGATTACAAGTATAAACATTTTTTGATAATTTCAAACGTATTGGTTTGAAAGATTTGTTAGTTGAATTTAATGCCCGAGCCAAATATGTACCTGGTTTGTTTGTATTCATGTAGAAATTGTGTTTGGAGCGTTTGAGGGATTTATCAACTGACTCAGTGAGAAATAGATCGTATTCCAATCTAGATTTTTCCAGATGCGATTTTGTACTCTGAGATGGATTATCTTGGAATGATATGTAGGTTGCATTAAAATTGAGTTCTAGTTTTTTTGCTAGATTTTTGCGTTCCCGTTTAAATAGTGCCATTTGTCTTTGTATTGTACCACGCAAGACAGGCTTATGAGCTTCCCACAGTGTTATTGGGGAGATGTCTGTTGTATTATTAATTGATCTGTATTCCTTTAAAGCTTGTTCAATGGCCATCTGATGTAGTGGGTGTTTGAGCATTATGTCTGGTAAGTACCACGTTGGGTCATGCGCTTTTGGTATGGCTGAGGCTATAGTAGTGTATACTGCATTATGGTCAGACCACGGAATCGGAATTATATCTGATGCAATAATTTCTGGTATCATTCCTATTGTTAGAAAAATATGATCTATTCTGGTAAAGGTTTGATGAGGGTGCGAGAAATAAGTGAATTTCTTTTTCATTGGGTTACTTTCTCTCCACGAATCTACCAGATTGTATTTGGAAAGAAGTTGAGAAAAAGGTAATCTAGAGGTTATTTTGGATGGTGTAAAAGGTGATTTATCTAGAAATGGGAGGAGGACCTGGTTCGAATCCCTGCACATTATCACTGTTCCTATTTTGTGTGTATTAATCACTTGTAATATATGTGAGAGGAATGGTGTAGGTTGTTTGTTAGGAGCGTAGTAGGAAATCACCGTGATTGCTGTATCCATTATATAACCCATGAGTATCAGGTATCTACCTTCTGGGTCTTTAATTTCTGATGATAAGGTGAATGGTGTGGATCGGTGAAATGCAATTAGAGTTCCCCTTTGTTTGGTACAGGCAGACGCCGTGTAAATTTGTTGATAAAAAGGAGAAATATATTTTGGTGTAGAATCTTTGGTGAAGTGTGTTTCTTGGAGGCATACTATGTGAGCCTTCTTGTTATGGAAAGTACGGAAGGCTTTGGTCCTTTTTTGAGGGATATTTATTCCCTGAACATTCAGGGAAAGTATATTCAGTGGTGCCATGGCAACAGATCAAATAGTTTTGACTTACTTTTTGTTATGCAGAGCTGACTGCGCAGATCAACCTGTGTGGACTGAAGAGATGAAAAGACAGAAAAGAAACCAGTGAATTCTGGAGTAAAGAGTAAACAAAAAACATATGAGATTAGATATATAAAATTGTATAAATTATTTTTTGCAAGTAATCACAATTTACCCGTGAAAGAGAATAAATATCTCTCTCAGGGGAATAAGTGCCTTCGTCACACTCCCACATAATATGGTTGGGAGAATGAGGAGGGCTAATGAGGGTACACGGATCTTCCGCTTACAGGAGAGAAGTGCTATGTCAAAAGACATCAAAATGATGATTCATTAATTGGAGTGCAGAATATTGTTTTTGTTGAAATTATTTATTCCAGGGTGGTTGTATATGGTTAGTCTTGCCCTAGGCTAAATAATTCAGTTAGAAAGGTACTGTTAATAACTTTGGTATTGATGAAGGTAGTTTGAATTATTTTGGGATTTTAACCCTTTTAGAGTAAACAATTACATATTTTATTCATATGTAACTGTTTAGATATGTTGACTCATAAAATTGAGGTTGTATTGCTTCAGATTAGAATAAACAAAAACATAGTTCTAGGAACTAGTTAGGTAATAATATATTTGTTTTAAGAAAAGAAAGAAAAAGCTTCCATTACTTCTGGATTATTGAACATATTTGTCCTAAAAAGTAATAAATCTATTGTTATTACCTGAAAATATATGACTGAACAAGAATTTCCTTATTTCACTTATATATTCTAAGGCTATATGAATCAGAAGTAATAAGAAATATAACTGGAATGTAACATGATCCCACACAGTGTGTGACTATCAGAATGCAGTTACATTCAGTTATAAATACAGTTTTTTTTATAGAGAACCATCTCTTAGTATAATAAATGAAGAGATATTAGGAATTAGGATGTCAGTCCATTGAATCTTCTTGGTCCATGGATGATGTGGCATAACGGCCTCTTTTGTGAGAATGATGATTCCCATTTTGTTCTGAAATTTTCTGGGTGCTGCCTGAAGGTGAAGATGATGCCATTCTTCTGCGTGTGGGAGAGTTGCTGCTTGTGGGTTCTGTCAGATTTAATTTTAAAAGGGTTTGTTGTAGTTCATCTACTGATCTGCTTCTGTAAATTGTACCTTGGTAGTTAAATCTGACTGAAAAGGGGAAGCCCCATTGATACATAATGTTGTGGCGTTGCAGTTCCATTAGTTGGGGTTTCATGGATCGTCTTTTAGTAATAGAAAGTTGGGATAGGTCAGCAAAAATTTGATAATTGTGTCCTTGAAAATTAAGTTCCTTTTTTTCTCTTGCAGCAATTAGTATTTGTTCTTTCGTTCTCTAATAATGAAATTTTGTGATTATATCACGTGGGGGTCCATCTTTCTTTTTGGCTGTGAGGGCTCTGTGTACTCTGTCCAGTTCTAAACGTTCAATAGGGATATCTGGCTTTAGTTCTTGTAATAGAGCAGTAATAGTAGATTGCAGGTATGTCACAGTTTCAGGTATTCCCCTTATGCGCAAGTTTGAACGTCTGGCTCTATTTTCGTAATCTTCAAGCTTAGTTTGAAGTATTAAATTCTCTTCTTTTAATTGTTCCAATTCTGTTATATTTTCTTGGGTTGTAATTTCAATTTCATCCATTTTTATTTCTAATGCCGCGTACACACGGTCGGACTTTCTATCCTACTTGGTCCGGCACACTTTCCGACGGACTTTGTCCACCAGGTGCGCCGGACTTTAAAACGGACGGACTTGCCCACACACGCTGGGACTTTCCGGCGGGCTAAGTCCGCCCGTCTTTCCGACGGACTTTCGCCGGAGTTCCGTCGGACTTTCAGAATGAACAGACTTGCCCACACACGGACAAGTCCGTTCATTTTGAACGTGACTCAGGTGCGACGGGACTAGCAAAGTATGTCAATCTTGCCGCTTTTATCGGCGAGATTGACACCTTGCGAGCCCCGTCGCGGGTCATACCAGGCCCTTAGGTCTGGTATGGATTATAAAGGGAACCCCGCTACGCCGAAAAAACGGCGTGGGGTCCCCCCTAAAATCCATACCAGACCCCGATCCGAGCACGCAGCCTGGCCGGTCAGGAAAGGGGGTGGGGACGAGCGAGCGCCCCCCCCCCCTCCTGAACCGTACCAGGCCGCATGCCCTCAACATGGGGGGTGGGTGCTTTGGGGGAGGGGGGTGCCCTGCGGGGCCCCCCCCCCCAAAGCACCTTGTCCCCATGTTGATGAGGACAAGGGCCTCTTCCCGACAACCCTGGCCGTTGGTTGTCGGGGTCTGCGGGCGGGGGGCTTATCGGAATCTGGGAGCCCCCTTTAATAAGGGGGCCCCCAGATCCCGGCCCCCCACCCTATGTGAATGAGTATGGGGTACATGGTACCCCTACCCATTCACCTAGGGAAAAAGTGTAAGTAATAAAACACACTACACAGGTTTTTAAAATATTTTATTAAACAGCTCCGGGGGGGGATCTTCCTCCGGCTTCGGGGGTCTTCTTCCGGCTTCGGGGCGTCCGGTTGGTTCTTCTCCGCTCTCTTCTCCCGGTGTTCCAGTTCTTCGGCCGGCTCCTCTGCTGTCTTCAGGTAGCTCTCTTGCCAGCAGAGGTCCGGACTTCTGAGCTTCTGGGCTACTGGGCTGCTGGGCTTCTTCTCTTCTCTTCTCCAGATGTTGACACGACGCTCTCTCCGGCTGGACTGCTCTCCGAGGGCTGCGTTGTGACTTATATAGGCGGAGACCCCGCCCCCTTTGATGTCACAGTCCCTGGGCATGCTGGGACTGTGACGTTTTAGGGGGCGTGGTCACTGGGTGATGTTGACCGCGCCCCCTAAAACATCACAGTCCCAGCATGCCCAGGGACTGTGACATCAAAGGGGGCGGGGTCTCCGCCTATATAAGTCACAACGCAGCCCTCGGAGAGCAGTCCAGCCGGAGAGAGCGTTGTGTCAACATCTGGAGAAGAGAAGAGAAGAAGCCCAGCAGCCCAGCAGCCCAGAAGCTCAGAAGTCCGGACCTCTGCTGGCAAGAGAGCTACCTGAAGACAGCAGAGGAGCCGGCCGAAGAACTGGAACACCGGGAGAAGAGAGCGGAGAAGAACCAACCGGACGCCGGGAGAAGATGAACTGGAGGGACCCCCGAAGCCGGAAGAAGACCCCCGAAGCCGGAGGAAGATCCCCCCCGGAGCTGTTTAATAAAATATTTTAAAAACCTGTGTAGTGTGTTTTATTACTTACACTTTTTCCCTAGGTGAATGGGTAGGGGTACCATGTACCCCATACTCATTCACATAGGGTGGGGGCCGGGATCTGGGGGCCCCCTTATTAAAGGGGGCTCCCAGATTCCGATAAGCCCCCCGCCCGCAGACCCCGACAACCAACGGCCAGGGTTGTCGGGAAGAGGCCCTTGTCCTCATCAACATGGGGACAAGGTGCTTTGGGGTGGGGGGGCCCCGCAGGGCGCCCCCCTCCCCCAAAGCACCCACCCCCCATGTTGAGGGCATGCGGCCTGGTACGGTTCAGGAGGGGGGGGGGCGCTCGCTCGTCCCCACCCCCTTTCCTGACCGGCCAGGCTGCGTGCTCGGATCGGGGTCTGGTATGGATTTTAGGGGGGACCCCACGCCGTTTTTTTGGCGTAGCGGGGTTCCCTTTATAATCCATACCAGACCTAAGGGCCTGGTATGACCCGCGTTCGCCGCAATAGGAAGATTTGTTTTTCCTATTGCAGTGAGCGCGAGATGCAATACCCTGCCCTTGCGTCGTATCTGGTCCGTCGGACCAGCCTACACACGAGCGGGCTTTCCGTCGGACCAGCACACACACGAGCGGACTTTCCGCCCGAAACTGAGTCCGACGGAAAGATTTAGAACTTTTTTCAAATCTAGGTCCGGCGGGCTTTTGGGAAAAAGTCCGCCGGAAAAGTCCGCCGACGCCCACACACGGGCGGATTGTCCGGCACACTCTGGTCCGCCAGACCAAGTATGCCGGAAAGTCCGACCGTGTGTACGCGGCAGAAGGCTGCGGTGCGGTTTCCCAGCTCTCTTATTTCTTTGGTTAGGCTTTTTGTTATTTGGTCTGAGGTTTGTTTTAAAGCCTTATGAAGCATCTTTTCAAATTGTAATAATATTACTGGGGATGCTGAGGAAGCTTGTGGAGAAGTTTGTGAGAGGATTTGTTCTGTATCTGACTCAAATGGAGAGTCTTGCTGTGACATTTTCTGTCTGTGAGAGCGCCCTGATGCTGTATATTGTGAGGTGACTGGAGCTGCTTTAGTTGCAGTGAGTGCCTGTGAGCTCTTTGTGAGGTGATTTTTATTTCTGCCACGGTTTCCTCCCAGTACCATATTTCCTGCCCAAACTTTCACAGTTTGTTCCCTGGGGCAAAAAGGTTCAAATGGATACCTTTTGAGCCTGCAGGCTCCGCTTTGTCCTTCTCTTCTCTCCTCAGCGGTGTGGAGCTCTAACAATGCATGTCTGCTCCGCTAGACTCCGCCCATCTCCCTCACTAGTGTAAGTTTTCTACCTTTTCTAAACTTTGATTAGTTTGACAGTATTACACTATGGCCAGTTTCTTTTTATTTACATGTCTATGAGATGGAAGTTTGGTGTCCTCATTACATCCTTTCAGCTACGATGTATACAATCTAAGAGTACCATCTGGATTCTCCACACCAAGACGTGATACAGGCTGGTGTTCGCTTGCCTTGCGGTAAGCGCAATTATTGTGTATTTGCGGATACTGTATGGGTTGTCACTCATATTTTTTACACCATTGACTCTGGTTGGATTCACCCAAGGGGTCTTTCTTGGACTGATTTCAGATCATTACTTCACATTTTTATTTTCTGTTACTATATATGGACACTTATTTTTATTCGCAAATATTACATACGGACACTCATGTTTGATTCATACATACATATGTTGACCCATGTACTTTTCAGAATTTAATTTTCAATATTTTTCAAAATTTTTGTATTTATATATGTACTTCCTCACGGAGGTCTTTGTGATTGTTTAACGTGTTTCACTTATATTTAGTGCGGTTATTTTTTTTTTATTAACAAATGCGGTAAATTACTAGCTAGGGCGGTGCAAGCTTCTAGACCATCTAACACGATTCACCACATTAGAACCCAACAGGGCACTTTGCTATCTAAAAATTAAGACATAGCCCGAGCTTTTGAACAATATTACAAAAAACTATACAATCTAGACCCCCCCCTAATCCGAATTCTGACCAAGCGCTACGCAGAACGGAAGAAATAAAACATTTTTTGACCCAATATAGCCCACAACCACTCTCACAAACACAAGCAGAAGAATTAGAACGACCTCTCTCCACAGAGGAATTACAAGCAGCTCTGAAACAGATGAAAACGGGTAAAAGCCCGGGCCCAGACGGGTTCACCCTACAATATTATAAGTGCTTTGCCCAGACTTTAGCCCCCAAAATGTTAACCACCTTTAACTCACTAGCAGACCCTACAATGAATATGGGGCTCCTGCTGGAGGCACACGTCACAGTAATCCCTAAGGAAGGAAAGGACACCACACAAATACAAAATTACAGGCCAATCTCATTACTAAATGTGGATATCAATATCTACACCAAAATCTTAGCTAACAGAATGTCCACTCTGCTACCAGGACTTATCTCATTAGACCAGGTGGGCTTTGTCCCTGGACGTGAGGCCAGGGACAACACCATCAGAGCGTTAAACCATCACCATTGGCTCACGACCACAAAAACGCACGGCTTCTTCCTGTCATTAGATGCTGAGAAGGCGTTCAACAGAGTGGCCTGGGATTATATGGGCGAGGTCCTGAAGAGGATCGGTCTCCACCCGCGTATGTTGTCCCACATCTCAGTGCTGTACTCTAATCTGAGCGCAGCTGTAAGAGTAAATTGCCACCTGTCAAACGCCTTCCCTATAAGAAATGGCACGCGCCAGGGCTGCCCCCTTTCACCTTTAATTTTTACGATATCTTTGGAACCCTTCCTTAACAGACTAAGGGCCAACTCCGACATTGCAGGCTTTACAATCAAAGGAAAGGAATACAAAGTTTCTGCGTTTGCGGATGACATTTTGCTTTCCTTGTCCTCTCCAATCACCTCTATACCTAATTTGCTCAAAGACATTGAACACTTTGGGAATTTATCACATTTTAAGATTAACTATGCAAAATCACAAGCCCTAAATATCACGCTTACATCGCAGGAGCTTGAACGCTGTCAATCCTCCTTCCCTTTTCAGTGGAGTCAACGTTCAATAACCTACCTAGGTGTTCAAATTACTACCAAACTGGAAGATCTATACAGGACTAATTTCCTCCAGGTCTTGAAAAAAGCCCAATATGACTTAAAAGAATGGGGAACTCTTAACATTTCTTGGTTCGGTCGCTCAGCCCTTCTAAAAATGATAACTCTACCGCGATTCCTATATTTCATCCAATGTCTACCTATTAATCTACCAGCCTCTTTTTTTGTTACATACAGGAAGATGTGCACTCTGTTTCTGTGGAAAGGCTCCCCTCCACGCATAAAATTCACCCGGCTTACGTGGCCAAAGCTTAAGGGAGGCATCGGACTCCCAGACCTCCACAAATACTTCCTGGCAAGTCATCTTGCCCGGCTGGTAGACTGGAATGTTCATGAGCCGGATAAGACTTGGGTCACTTTGAAGAAATCATTCTCTTACCTCCCACTGGAATCCCTACCCTGGATTCTGCCAGGACAAGTTCCACAGAAGACATTAGCGCACCCTTTTATATCTGCGTCACTAAATTCTTTCAGAAGAGCAATCAAACTCTCTTCAATATCTTCTGTACCAGGCCCATTAACTCCCTTGAGGGGGAACCCTGATTTCGCATCGGGGCTATCACTTTCTTTCCTTAACCAAACATGGCCATATGAAAAAATGCTAGCGTATCAGTTCTTTGATGGCAAAACCCCTAGATCATACGAGAACCTAGTCGACTTATCTTTGCTCAAATCCTTTCCCTTCTGGACGTACAGACAGATCCGGCATTTCCTTTCCACTCAGGGCACAATCCCGACCTGGACCAGACAACTGACTTCATTTGAGGAAGTATGCACCCGTACCTCCCCACAGAGACATCTAATCTTCCACATGTACAATACACTTTCAGAAGATGTCGCCTACACTACTGACTCAGCGCACAAAGCATGGGAAGCGGACTTCCAGACGATCTTCACAGAGGAGGACTGGACACGTATCAATGAATATATACACAAGGGCTCCCCTAATGTTGCCAATTTAGGAGAATGGATATAAAATCCAAACATGCTGGTATAGGACCCCATCACTTCTACATAAGTTTTACCCAACCGTCCCAGATACTTGCTGGAGATGCGGAAAAGCTAAAGGTACTATGCTACACATATGGTGGGATTGTGATTCCATACAACCATTCTGGAAGGAATTGCACAACCTTATCTCACATATCACAACGTATTCTTTGGCCTTTTCGCCTGCCCAGTACCTCCTACACCACACTCACCTAACCAAAAGTGAGTATTACAAATCATTGGCTTTGCATTTGTTGAACGCGGCTAGGCTCTACATACCAACACATTGGCGATCCACCTCCATCCCCACAATTGGGGAGTGGTTCCAGAGGATCTCCAGGATAGAGGAGATGGAGGAGCTGGTACATATTTCTCAAGAACGAATTCAAAAGTTCACGACCACATGGGCTTGCTGGACTTATTTCAAATCAACCCAGCGTTACAGAACATACAGATCTTGACAACCACGATGGTCTCCTCAAGAGGTTAAATAAATACATAAATAAACCAACCAAAATCATTACAATTTAAGACACGTCGAGGGGGGGGGGTCCTGCTCGGGGGGGATCGGACAGGCCGAACTTTTTACTGCTCTTTTCTTTGTTTCTTTTTCCAGTTCTTTATCTTTCCCCCTAAACACATTCCCTATCTTCTCAAGGGGGGCTATTTTCACCCCTTTGAGTATAATACAAGAGGTTGCGTTCAGCACCATACGAATTTAACAAACAATAACTGAAAACCTGTTTATACATTTACCTGTCTATATTTATGCAGTATATATGTAACCCGGATCAATATGTCTAAAAGGAATGTAAAATACCTTTATTTCTGTACAAGATGTTGTTTAAATGCTTCTGTTAATAAAAATTATTATGGAAAAAAAAAAAAATCTAGAGGCTAAATACCTCACTTATAGCTCGATCCCCATACAAAGAGCAGATTGCTTCTGAGATTGAAACCTTTTTTTAAAGAAAACAAAGACTCTGTGGGCGGTTCCTGTGTTCTCTGGAATGCTCACAAGGCCTTTTTGAGAGGGACACTGATAAAAATAGAAGCTTATGAGAAAAAATTACGGAATGCCAAGATCACCCAACTCCTACACCAGATTAAATCCCTAGAGCTAACCAACAAATCAAACCCCTCCCAGCAAATCGCTATTAGTTTAAAAACACTATGTCAGGACCTAGGAGAAACTTTACGCCACAGCTTTGACTTCTACCTCAAACGACTTAAAATGACCTGGTATGCCCAAGCCAACAAACCCGGCTCCCTCTTAGCCAGACAATACAAACATCAACAGAAAAAATCTAAAATCCCATATATTTTAAGCAACACAGGCAAGAAACTCACTAACCCTAAAGATATTGCAAACCAATTTACAACCTTCTACTCCACACTATATAAACTTAACACCTCTGACACCCTAACATCCCCAGACCCTATAGAAATCCAACAATTCTTGCAAAAACTCCAACTACCCACAATATCGCAAGACTCCCTGGACCAAATATCGACCCCCTTCACATTACAGAAAGTACCAACAGCCATCACTTCTCTTCCTCTCCATAAGGTCCCTGTCCATGAGTATTACAAGATATACTCCTCTCAAATTTCTCCCCATCTATGCAATTAATTTAACCACACGGCAGATACTGGAACTATGGGACAATAGATAGCAGCGCTAAACCTAATTTTAGATAAAGGTAACAACAGTGTTATACAATGAACAATATCAATATATAAACGTGATGGTTATAAGGAATAAAAGTCCATCTATGAAGAATAGGCAGTGCTCAAACAATTAACCGGAAAGTAAATGTGATTCAGTTGATTGGATACATCCTCCACCGCAATCCCAGTGATACACCACATAAAATGCTCGCTTACCGAAAAGCAAGCTCAATAAGCCTGTGACCTGTACCCGGCCAGGGCCTTTATCCACAAGGGGACCAAGAGGGCGATATCCAGGCAAACCCCACGAGGTGGTCAGCATACACAGCGGGACCCGCCAAAAGCTTGCCAATCACGGATCAAATACATGGGCAGATTGTGGTATCATTCAGATGTTTCCCAGAACAAGAAAGGATCACCATAGCATAATACTGATAATCAACATTTATTGAATAAAAAGAATGGCACTTACAAAAATCAGGAATTAAAAAGCAAACAGCCGGCCGGCTAATGCGGACACCCGTCCCAGGAACGGCACATGCGAGACACCAGCACGTCAGCTCCTCCCAACACGCATTTCATCATACGATGACGTTGTCTGGGGCACGGGCGACGCACTGACGTGTCGCGTATAAAAGCAATTTCGTTTAAACCAAGCCTCGATGTGAGTCAAGACCAGGAAATCATCTAGTGCTTCACCCTAAGACATGGCAAAAGCCCAAATCCTCCATATTAGATGCTGGAAAAGCAGTCCTCTATGGCGGGCTGGACAAAAACCAATAAGGCCAATAAGGAAGCAAAATTAGGTTGGAATAAAGTTAGATTAATAATAAAAAAGGAGATGATGGTAGATCACCGGTACCGGTCATAATCAACTTCTATACCGGGATATTGTAGATATTAAAAACTAAAAACTAAAATTAAAATAAACAAATGGTCAGCATCGTATAAAATTGGAATATGCAGAGGACAAGAGAAACAAAGTGGACCCAATAAAATTAATATTAGGTAATTGGTAGTAATTTCTAAAAAGTAAACAGAAATATTATTATAAAAAATATTATTACAATTTTTTTTTTTTTTGTAAAAAAAAACAAAACAATGGTGGTAAAAGCCCTATCCAAATGACCAACCATAGGGCCCGTGTGGGCAGACCCCACATTGTGATCAGTGTGTATCATTCCCACCACTGACACATGCAACTGCCATAGGAAGGAAAGGAATACCACACCATTATCAAAATATCAGGGTCTAAGATGATTTCCACTGGCCCACATGAAGTCCAGTTATATTAAACAAAAGACATACATATTCGGTAAATAAACCCAATTATCATACATATAATAGAGTATCAAAAATACATGGTGCTAATCTAAAAAAATATAAAACATATGGGATAGAGAATATACATGTAAATGGCGATACAAGTATACAATTCTTTCTTTAAACACAGGCCAAAATATCCTCAAGAATTATCTATAAAGGCATTCGTATCAATATCCACATTGAGCCCATACGGGGTATAACATTTAATTTTATGGATCCATAACATCTCAAGTCTGGAAATGCTGCGGACAAGAGAACTCCCTCTCCAGTGGGGGCGATATTTATCGATCCCCAAAAAGATAGTTTTGGAGGGGTCTTTGTTATGTGTAGTCAGATAGTGTTTTGAGACTGAATGTTTTGGAAATCCATTTTTAATATTGGTAATATGTTCATTAAGTCTGACGGAGAGGGGTCGTCTAGTCCTGCCCACATACTGTAACCCGCAAGGGCACTGGAGCAGGTAGACGACCCCCTCCGTTGAACATGTGATAAACGCCTCAATCGCATGTTCAATTTGTGTACTGTGAGAAATAAACTTGGTACGTCTCTGTGTGCCTCTATTGATAGAGCACACTCTGCATTTACCACATTTGTAATACCCTGTAAGATTATCAAAAAACCTATTTTAGTAGTAGGAGGGTCTAAGACATTAGGGGCCAGTCTGTCCTTGAGAGACAATGCTCCTCTAAATACCACCTGTGGTCTAGCTGGTAAAATAGGTTTAAGGATGGGATCATTGCCCAGAATATGCCAATGTTTTTGCACCAGATTTTTAATGCTATTATGTTGCACTGAGTAGGTGGTGATAAATGGGATAAGAGAAGAATTCCTCTCACGGGGCGGCCTATCACTCAACAACTCACTCCTGTCTAGGTTTTTTACTTCATTCAGAGTAGAATTAAGAGTCTCCAAAAGGTAGCCTTTCTCTAGGAATCTCTTAATAAGAACATCTGCTTGTTCCAAAAATTCTGTAGCATCTGAAAAATTATGCCTAAGGCATATAAACTGGCTCTTGGGGACAGACTGGAGCCATGATTTGTGGTGGCAACTATCTATAGAAATATAGGAGTTGCGGTCCATACTTTTAAAGAACGTAGAGGTGGTAAATTAGTTGTGACGAATAGTTATATTTAAATCCAAAAAGTTAATATCAGATTGGCTGGCCTCAAAATCTAAGGAAATACCTCTATTATATTTGTATTAGGTCTTCCATGAAAAGGTCCAACTCACTACGGGCTCCATCCCATAGGAGGAGGATGTCATCAATGTACCTAGCCCACAGCTTAAGCTGGGGCCTCTGGCAAACATTGATGACATCCTCCTCCCACAAGGCCATAAAAAGATTTGCAAGGCAGGGCGCATATTTAGCCCCCATAGCTACTCCCCGGTCTTGACGATAAAACTGCTTATCAAACCAGAAATAGTTATGCGATGCCGCATATCTCAAAAGATCCATGATGAAATTGATTTGTTCATCAAATAGCTCGGAGTCTCGCCTCAGATAATACTCCACCGCAAAAAGGCCCAAATCGTGGGGTATTATTGTGTACAGTGATGTTACATCCGCGGTAACCATCCACATAGAAGGGGTGGAAGTATAGTTAGACAATATATTAATTACATGTCTGGAATCTTTAATGAGAGAGGGCATTTTAGCCACTAAGGGTTGTAAGAAAAAATCAATGTACTTGCCCACCCGGGATGTAAGGGAATCTATCCCACTCACAATGGGACGTCCCAGGGGGCAAGTAGGATGTTTGTGGATCATCATGGATCTTTTGAGATATATTTTGGCCTGTGTTTAAAGAAAGAATTGTATACTTGTATAGCCATTCACATGTATATTCTCTATCCCATATGATTTATATTTTTTTAGATTAGCACCATGTATTTTTGATACTCTATTATATGTTTGATAATTGGGTTTATTTACCGAATATGTATGTCTTTTGTTTAATATAACTGGACTTCATGTGGGCCAGTGAAAATCATCTTTGACCCTGATATTTTGATAATGGTGTGGTATTCCTTTACTTCCTATGGCAGTTGCATGTGTCAGTGGTGGGAATGATACACACTGATCACAATGTGGGATCTGCCCTATGGTTGGTCATTTGGATAGGGCTTTTACCACCATTGTTGTTTGTTTTTAATTTTTTTTTTACAAAAATCTTTTTACAAAAAATTTTAATAATATTTTTATAATAATATTTCTGTTTATTGATTAGAATTTACTACCAATTACCTAATATTAATTTTATTGGGTCCACTTTGTTTCTCTTGTCCTCTGCATATTCCAATTTTATACGATGCTGACCATTTGTTTATTTTAATTTTAGTTTTTAGTTTTTAATATCTACAATATCCCGGTATAGAAGTCGATTATGACCGGTACCGGTGATCTACCATCATCTCCTTTTTTATTATTAATCTAAGTTTAATCCAACCTAATTTTGCTTCCTTATTGGCCTTATTGGTTTTTGTCCAGCCCGCCATAGAGGACTGCTTTTCCAGCATCTAATATGGAGGATTTGGGCTTTTGCCATGTCTTAGGGTGAAGCGCTAGATGATTTCCTGGTCTTGACTCACATCGAGGCTTGGTTTAAACAAAATTGCTTTTATACGCGACACGTCAGTGCGTCGCCCGTGCCCCAGACGATGTCATCGTATGACGAAACGCGCGTCGGGAGGAGCTGACGTGCTGACGTCTCGCGTGTCCCGTTCCTGGGACGGGTGTCCGCATTAGCCAGCCGGCTGTTTGCTTTTTAATTCCTGATTTTTGTAAGTGCCATTCTTTTTATTTAATACATGTTGATTATCAGTATTATTCTATGGTGATCCTTTCTCGTTCTGGGAAACATCTGAATGATACCACAATCTGCCCATGTATTTGATCCGTGATTGGCGAGCTTTTGGCGGGTCCCGCTGTGTATGCTGACCACCTCGTGGAGTTTGCCTGGATATCGCCCTCTTGGTCCCCTTGTGGATAAAGGCCCTGGCCGGGTACAGGTCGCAGGCTTTTTGAGCTTGCTTTTTGGTAAGTGAGCATTTTATGTGGTGTATCACTAGGATTGCGGTGGAGGATGTATCCAATCAACTGAATTACATTCACTTTCCGGTTAATTGTTTGAGCACTGCCTATTTTTTATAGATGGACTTTTATTCCTTATAACCATCACGTTTATATATTGATATTGTTCATTGTATAACACTGTTGTTACCTTTATCTAAAATTAGGTTTAGCGCTGCTATCTATTGTCCAAAAAGGTCAATACAGATGGAGTTTTTGAACCTTACAAGGAAGAAGAAGGAGACCTTAGTGGTCTCTTTACCAGGCTAAAAAACCTCACTATATCAGAGACCCATATGAAATGGAATGTTGCATATTTGGAGACCTATGTCAAGTTTAATATGGTCCCCAGAAGCTTAAGGTGGGAGGTCAGCCCACAAAAAGGTGATATCCAATTGGAAGATTGGTACAAATATTTTAACGAAGCTGGGGTTGGCCTCCTTAGGTTTTTGATTGAAAGAAAACTATTGAAACTTTCTCGGTTAGACGAAGAAATCAAAACCCTTAAGGAGAAACTAACCCCACTTCAGGATACTGCTGAATATAAAGATAAGTCACAAGGTTTATTAAATATTTTAGAAAAAGAGGACAGAGAACAGAAATACAAAAAAAAGAAAAAAATATAATAGAGACCTGGCTGACTACCATGGTGGGGTTGTGTTTGAGTGGCAAAAAAAATTATTAGCAGCCAATGCCAGTCAGGACAATGCCACAATGGAAACAGCCCCCCCCCCCATTTTCCCTAACCAGGGGAAAATATCTATTCCCAACAATCCTCATAGGAATAATGAGAGAGGGAGGAGGGGCTCTTACCAATCCCCCTATAGAACTCAGAATCAGGGTAGAGGGGGACCACCACAGAATTACTATCCTGGACCTTTTCAACACCCTTTTAAACCCAATCAAGGCAATAGAGGGGGACAAAACCAGAATATTCCATATCATGGTCCCACTCAAAATCAGGGACGTGTCTCTTACCCCCAAGATACCCTCTACCACGGTTCAGGTTTCAACCAAGGAGGGGGTCCTCCGGTCCGTGGACAAAACTATCTCAAAACTGGAGGTTCTAGAGGCCCACCACCTTCATGTGATGGTTTACCATATCCTAGTAACTCGGATTACCATTATCCCCACTTACCTGTTGATAACTACCAGAATTCATCTGGTACAATGGGTACAAAGAATTGCTTTGGTTTTGGTGGTAACATGCAAAATAGATTCTTTCCCTTGCGTGATTTAGATGGCCCGATAGCGGAGTACGGTGACGGTATTGTTACCCCATACCCCGCTAGGAATAGGGAGGTTCCGGGTTTGCCCCAACATCATGTCAATGATAGGGGGTGAATTATGCTAACTCTGGGCCTTCAGGTCAGGACTCCCAGGCCCAATCAGGGTACCAAGCGAACTGCAGACCAAGAAGAGGTACCAGGGGGGGTAGACGAATACGAGCTAAAAAGAAAAAAGCTATAGCAGGGACAGGTATTTTCAACCTAAGTACAGTCACCCTAAATGATAAAGAGAAACAGGTACTTGATAAAGGCCTTAAATTCGCACCTCCCCGTAAACTTAACAAGTTTGAAACATATATGGATATTCATAAATTTATCTGGAAAATCAATATTAAACGATACATGCTTTCCAACCTAATTGTAGATAGGGGGGAGATTTTTAATGACTACCAACACAAGGGACTTGCTAATGCCTCCCTCTTCAACCCTCCGAGGGCAATGGCCCTGTCTATTAAAGTGTTCAGAGATGTTCTACTTAGAGACCTCGAGAAGATGCATATTAAAAGGGCGAGGAATAATCAAGAGTTTCAGATAGTCTGGATTCACTATGCAACAACAAGGAGATAGTTATTAGACCTGCGGATAAGGGGGAAGGGATTGTAATCCTTAATAGAGGGGATTATTTAGCAGAAATGTATAATATCTTAAGTGATAGGGATACTTACACCCCCCTGAAATCAGATCCCAAGACCCCTTACCTTGGGGAACTAACTAAGATAGTAGATAGTGGTTTCTTACAAGGAATCATTAATAAAAAGGAGAAGTTGTATCTCATTCCCAAAGCACCCCGCACTCCTGTTATATATTACTTACCGAAAGTTCACAAACATCCCACTTGCCCCCCGGGCCGTCCCATTGTGATTGGGATAGATTCCCTTACGTTCCGGGTGGGCAAGTACATTGATTTTTTCTTACAACCCTTAGTGGCTAAAATGCCCTCTCTCATTAAAGATTCCAGACATGTAATTAATATATTGTATAACTATACTCCTACCCCCTCTATGTGGATGGTTACCGCAGATGTAACATCATTGTACACGGTAATACCTCACGATTTGGGCCTTTTTGCGGTGGAGTATTATCTGAGGCGAGACTCCGAGCTATTTGATGAACAAATCAATTTCATCATGGATCTTTTGAGATATGCGACATCGCATAACTATTTCTGGTTTGATAAGCAGTTTTATCGTCAAGACCGAGAGTAGCTATGGGGGCTAAATATGCCCCCAGCCTTGCGTATCTTTTTATGGCCTTGTGGGAGGAGGATGTCATCAATGTTTGCCAGAGGCCCCAGCTTAAGCTGTGGGCTAGGTACATTGAGGACATCCTCCTCCTATGGGATGGAGCCCGTAGTGAGTTGGACCTTTTCATGGAAGACCTAAACAAAAATAATAGAGGTATTTCCTTAAATTTTGAGGCCAGCCAGTCTGATATTAACTTTTTGGATTTAAATATAACTATTCGTCACAACCAATTTACCACCTCTACGTTCTTTAAAAGTACGGACCTTAACTCCTATATTTCTATAGATAGTTGCCACCACAAATAATGGCTCCAGTCTGTCCCCAAGAGCCAGTTTATATGCCTTAGGCATAATTTTTCAGATGCTACAGAATTTTTGGAACAAGCAGATGTTCTTATTAAGAGATTCCTAGAGAAAGGCTACCTTTTGGAGACTCTTAATTCTACTCTGAATGAAGTAAAAAACCTAGACAGGAGTGAGCTGTTGAGTGATAGGCTGCCCCATGAGAGGAATTCTTCTCTTATCCCATTTATCACCACCTACTCAGTGCAACATAATAGCATTAAAAATCTGGTGCAAAAACATTGGCATATTCTGGGCAATGATCCCATCCTTAAACCTATTTTACCAGCTAGACCACAGGTGGTATTTAGAGGAGCATCGTCTCTCAAGGACAGACTGGCCCCTAATGCCTTAGACCCTCCTACTACTAAAATAGTTTTTTTTGATAATCTTACAGGGTATTACAAATGTGGTAAATGCAGAGTGTGCTCTATCAGTAGAGGCACGCAGAGATGTACCCACAAGTTTATTTCTCACAGTACACAAATTGAACATGCGATTGAGACGTTTATCACATGTTCGACAGAGGCCCTTTCCGGTTACAGTATGTGGGCAGGACTAGACAACTCCTCTCCATCAGACTTAACGAACGTATTACCAATATTAAAAATGGTTTTCCAAAACATTCAGTCTCAAAACACTGACAACACATAACAGAGACACCTCCAAAACTATCTTTTTGGGGATCGATAAATATCGCCCCCACTGGAGAGGGAGTTCTCTTGTCCGCAGCATTTCCAGACTTGAGATGCTATGGATCCATAAAATTAAGTGTTATACCCCATATGGGCTTAGTGTGGATATTGATACGAATGCCATTATAGATAATTCTTGAGGATATTTTGGCCTGTGTTTAAAGAAAGAATTGTATACTTGTATCGCCATTTACATGTATATTCTCTATCCCATATGATTTATATTTTTTTAGATTAGCACCATGTATTTTTGATACTCTATTATATGTATGATAATTGGGTTTATTGACCCTGATATTTTGATAATGGTGTGGTATTCCTTTCCTTCCTATGGCAGTTGCATGTGTCAGTGGTGGGAATGATACACACTGATCACAATGTGGGATCTGCCCACATGGGCCCTATGGTTGGTCATTTGGATAGGGCTTTTACCACCATTGTTGTTTGTTTGTTTTTTTTACAAAAATCTTTTTACAAACATTTTTAATAATATTTTTTATAATAATATTTCTGTTTATTGATTAGAATTTACTACCAATTACCTAATATTAATTTTATTGGCTCCACTTTGTTTCTCTTGTCCTCTGCATATTCCAATTTTTTACGATGCTGACCATTTGTTTATTTTAATTTTAGTTTTTAGTTTTTAATATCTACAATATCCCGGTATAGAAGTCGATTATGACCGGTACCGGTGATCTACCATCATCTCCTTTTTTATTATTAATCTAAGTTTAATCCAACCTAATTTTGCTTCCTTATTGGCCTTATTGGTTTTTGTCCAGCCCGCCATAGAGGACTGCTTTTCCAGCATCTAATATGGAGGATTTGGGCTTTTGCCATGTCTTAGGGTGAAGCGCTAGATGATTTCCTGGTCTTGCATCACATCGAGGCTTGGTTTAAACTAAATTGCTTGTGCCGTTCCTGGGACGGGTGTCCGCATTAGCCGGCCAGCTGTTTGCTTTTTCCTTGTCAAAAGAAGTTTATTGAGTATACAATATTATAAAGATACATAAAGTAAGTTTACAAGGATCTATAAAGTAAGTTCATTGTTTTACAGTAGGGTTTATATAGGTAAATATCATGAAATTTCAAATATTAAACCTTGGGTTCACGTAAACCTAAATTAAAGATATATATCATTTCCTTAATTACTATACATATTGTTTACAGGTAGAGTGTATATAGGTCAAATAAATTCTGATAATGAGCTTTAATCATAAGGTGGAGAAAAGGAAAGAGAAAGGAGAAAAAGGGTAGAAAGGCAGAGGTATGGTCCACAAGGTTGTCCCGCTCGTCAGTTTATTATTCTTTTTAGTTCTCTTTGAAGCCTTAGAATGGGTGTCTCTGTAAGTCATTTAATCTGTTACCATGGCAACAGGACAGAGTCATTGAAATTTGACAGGAACTGTTGTTTTATCCAAGGATGCCAAAGTTTTTCAAATTTTGGAATTTGATTTTGATCGATGGCTACCATCTTAGCATGGGACATTGTATTATTCATTCTGTGAATTGTTTCTGCTAGTACCAATGTAGGAGATTTCCATGCCTTGGCCACTGTTTGTTTTGCAGCCGTTATTAGTTGGATCATAAGTTTGAATTGAGAGAGTGTTAACCATTCCGGTTTTAGATTAAGTAAAGTTATATATGGATCTGGTTGTATTATTTTTTTAAATATTTTAGATGCAATCACGAAGACTTCCTTCCAGAAGGTTTGGATTACTGGGCACGTCCACCATATGTGTAAATGTGTGCCTATTTCTGGGCATCCTCGAAAACAAAGAGCTGAGGTATTAGGTGAATATTTTGCCACTCTAGCAGGTACAAGGTACCAGCGAGTTAGGACTTTATAATTTGTCTCCAGTGCTAAGATGTTGGGTGAAGATGACTTAGATGTGAGCCATATGTTAGACCAGTCCGTGTCTTCTAAAGTTCGTCCCAGGTCCTCCTCCCACCTCTGAACGTAAGAGGGTCTATTAAGATTTACTACTCCATATAATTGATTATAAAGTGATGAAATTGTACCTTTAGCAAATGGATCTTTTGTACAGATTGATTCAAAAATGGATAATTGGGATAATGGTGTATCCCCCTTTAGGAATGGTGTATAGAAATTTTTGATTTGGAGATATCTAAATATCTCAGAGTTTGGTAGATCATATTTTTCTCTAAGCTATGGGAATGAAAGGAATGATTTAGATGCTATGAAGTCATTTAGTGTCTGAATGCCTGATGTTGTCCAAGCTTTAAAAGAATTTGGGTAGATCCATGCCGGATAAAAGGCCGGATTTCTGATAAATTGGTCCCCATGACCCCAATACGAACATTTTTGGTATGTGTCACGGATTATGGGGAATGTGGAGTCCCAACATTCCCCAATTTTGATAGTCTCTACCGAAGTTGGTGTACCCGCAATTGGGTTCAGTCTCAATAGGAAGCTTGCGAGTCTGGATATATACATTTTTTCTAATTTTATTTTTTCAATTTTTCCCCCTCTTTTTCATTTTATTTTTCCATTTTTTCTTTTTTCTTTTATGGATTTAGGTCTAATAGGTATGTCACAAGAAATCTTATTTGAGACTTATTCATTTGTCACCGATATTATATCTGTGACATTTAGATTATAGGTTTTAACAGTACGATCTACCATATGTTCCATAGATCTATCATGTGTCCCATAGTCCTTATTATAACCTCTGCATTTGAGATATGACATCTGTAAAGACATGGGTAAAATTACACGTCTAGAGGTTGATGGTGCGCTTGCGCATATAAATGGTCTGCTGTTTGCGATCCAAGTCTGCCACGGAAGTCCGTGTTAGGACAAAAATTCAGAGTGAAGCTTGGTTTAATCTCCCTTTGCATTATACAAGGAGGTGACGTGACACGTTGCCCGTGCCCCTGGAAGACGTAATCTTGTTACGAAACGCCGCGTAGGGCGGAACGGAGCAACGTGTTCGCGTAATCCCCTATCGCTGTTGTTACCAGTAGGACGGGCTGTCTGTGGGTATCCGGCCGGTGCCCCAGACCTCTCTTCAAATCGTTCAACATTGTGATTTTACATGTGAGTGTTTACACATTTTTATTTAACCACTTCAGCCCCGGAAGGATTTACGCCCTTCCTGACCAGAGCACTTTTTACAATTTGGCACTGCGTCGCTAGGGATGAGCCGAACACCCCCCTGTTCGGTTCGCACCAGAACATGCGAACAGGAAAAAAATTTGTTCGAACACGCGAACACCGTTAAAGTCTATGGGACACGAACATGAATAATCAAAAGTGCTAATTTTAAAGGCTAATATGCAAGTTATTGTCAATAAAAGTGTTTGGGGACCTGGGTCCTGCCCAAGGGGACATGAATCAATGCAAAAAAAAGTTTTAAAAACGGCCGTTTTTTCAGGAGCAGTGATTTTATTAATGCTTAAAGTCAAACAATAAAAGTGTAATATCCCTTTAAATTTCATACCTGGGGGGTGTCTATAGTATGCCTGTAAAGGGGCGCATGTTTCCCGTGTTTAGAACAGTCTGACAGCAAAATGACATTTTGAAGGAAAAAACACATTTAAAACTACCGCGGCTATTGCATTGCCGACAATACACATAGAAGTTCATTGATAAAAACGGCATGGGAATTCCCCACAGGGCAACCCCGAACCAAAATTAAAAAAAAAAAATGATGTGGGAGTCCCCCTAAATTCCATACAAGGCCCTTCAGGTCTGGTATGGATATTAAGGGGAACCCCAGCCAAAATTTTTAAAAACAATTGACGTGGGGTTCCCCCTAAATTCTAAGGGGAACCCCGCGCCAAAAAAAAAAAAAAAAAACGGCGTGGGGTCCCCCTAAAAATCCATACCAGCCCCTTATCCGAGCACGCAACCTGGCAGGCCGCAGGAAAAGAGGGGGGGCGAGAGTGCGCCCCCCCCCCCTCCTGAACCGTACCAGGCCACATGCCCTCAACATTGGGAGGGTGCTTTGGGGTAGCCCCCCAAAACACCTTGTCCCCATGTTGATGAAGACAAGGGCCTCATCCCCACAACCCTGGCCGGTGGTTGTGGGGGTCTGCGGGCGGGGGGCTTATCGGAATCTGGAAGCCCCCTTTAACAAGGGGACCCCCAGATCCCGGCCCCCCCCTGTGTGAAATGGTAAGGGGGTACTTACCCCTACCATTTCACAAAAAAAACTGTCAAAAATGTTAAAAATGACAAGAGACAGTTTTTGACAATTCCTTTATTTAAATGCTTCTTCTTTCTTCCTTCATCTTCTTCTTCTTCTGGTTCTTCTGGCTCTTCTGGTTCTTCCTCCGGCGTTCTCGTCCAGCATCTCCTCCGCGGCGTCTTCTATCTTCTTCTCCTCGGGCCGCTCCGCACCCATGGCATGGGGGGAGGCTCCCGCTCTTCTCTTCATCTTCTTCTCTTCTTCATCTTCTTCTTCATCTTCTTCTTCTTCTTCTCTTCTTCCTTCTTCTCTTCTTCATTTCTTCTCCGGGCCGCTCCGCAGCCATGCTGGCATGGTGGGAGGCTCCCGCTGTGTGACGGCGTCTCTTCGTCTGACGGTTCTTAAATAACGGGTGGCGGGGCCACCCGGTGACCCCGCCCCCCCTCTGACGCACGGGACATGACGGGACTTCCCTGTGGCATTCCCCGTGACGTCACAGGGAAGTCCCGTCAAGTCACCGTGCGTCAGAGGGGGGCGGGGTCACCGGGTGGCCCCGCCCCCTGTTATTTAAGAACCGTCAGACGAAGAGACGCCGTCACACAGCGGGAGCCTCCCACCATGCCAGCATGGCTGCGGAGCGGCCCGGAGAAGAAATGAAGAAGAGAAGAAGGAAGAAGAGAAGAAGAAGAAGAAGATGAAGAAGAAGATGAAGAAGAGAAGAAGATGAAGAGAAGAGCGGGAGCCTCCCCCCATGCCATGGGTGCGGAGCGGCCCGAGGAGAAGAAGATAGAAGACGCCGCGGAGGAGATGCTGGACGAGAACGCCGGAGGAAGAACCAGAAGAGCCAGAAGAACCAGAAGAAGAAGAAGATGAAGGAAGAAAGAAGAAGCATTTAAATAAAGGAATTGTCAAAAACTGTCTCTTGTCATTTTTAACATTTTTGACAGTTTTTTTGTGAAATGGTAGGGGTAAGTACCCCCTTACCATTTCACACAGGGGGGGGCCGGGATCTGGGGGTCCCCTTGTTAAAGGGGGCTTCCAGATTCCGATAAGCCCCCCGCCCGCAGACCCCCACAACCACCGGCCAGGGTTGTGGGGATGAGGCCCTTGTCTTCATCAACATGGGGACAAGGTGTTTTGGGGGGCTACCCCAAAGCACCCTCCCAATGTTGAGGGCATGTGGCCTGGTACGGTTCAGGAGGGGGGGGGCCGCACTCTCGTCCCCCCCTCTTTTCCTGCAGCCTGCCAGGTTGCGTGCTCGGATAAGGGTCTGGTATGGATTTTTAGGGGGACCCCACGCCGTTTTTTTTTTTTTTTTTGGCGCGGGGTTCCCCTTAAAATCCATACCAGACCTGAAGGGTCTGGTATGGAATTTAGGGGGAACCCCACGTCAATTTTTTTTTTAAATTTTGGCTGGGGTTCCCCTTAATATCCATACCAGACCTGAAGGGCCTTGTATGGAATTTAGGGGGACCCCCACATCATTTTTTTTTATTTTGGTTCGGGGTTGCCCTGTGGGGAATTCCCATGCCGTTTTTATCAATGAACTTCTATGTGTATTGTCGGCAATGCAATAGCCGCGGGTAGTTTTAAATGAGTTTTTTCCTTCCAAATGTCATTTTGCTGTCAGACTGTTCTAAACACAGGAAACATGCGCCCCTTTACAGGCATACTATAGACACCCCCCAGGTACGAAATTTAAAGGGATATTACACTTTTATTGTTTGACTTTAAGCATTAATAAAATCACTGTTCCTGAAAAAACTTCAGTTTTTTAAACTTTTTTTTGCATTGATCCATGTCCCCTGGGGCAGGACCCGGGTCCCCAAACACTTTTTATGACAATAACTTGCATATAAGCCTTTAAAATTAGCACTTTTGATTTCTCCCATAGACTTTTAAAGGGTGTTCCGCGGCATTCGAATTTGCCGCGAACACCCCAAATTGTTCGCTGTTCGGCGAACTTGCGAACAGCCAATGTTCGAGTAGAACATGAGTTCGACTCGAACTCGAAGCTCATCCCTATGCGTCGCTTTAACTGCTGATTGCGCGGTCATGCAATGCTGTACCCAAACAAAATTTGCATCCTTTTCTTCCCACAAATAGAGCTTTCTTTTGATGGTATTTGATCACCTCTGCCATTTTTATTTTTTGCGCTATAAACGGAAAAAGACAGAAAATTTAAAAAAAAATTATATTTCCTACTTTTTGTTATAAAAAATATCCAATAAATTCAATTTTAGTCATACATTTAGGCCAAAATGTATTCGGCCACATGTCTTTGGTAAAAAAAAATGTCAATAAGCGTATATTTATTGGTTTGCGCAAAAGTTATAGCGTCTACAAACCATGGTACATTTTCTGGAATTTACACAGCTTTAAGTTTATGACTGCCTATATCATTTCTTGAGGTGCTAAAATGGCAGGGCAGTACAAAACCCCCCCAAATGACCCCATTTTGGAAAGTAGACACCCCAAGGAAATTGCTGAGAGGCATGTTGAGCCCATTAAATATTTTTTTTGTCCCAAGTGATTGAATAATGACAAATAAAAAAAATTACAAAAAGTTGTCACTAAATGATATATTTCTCACACAGGCCATGGGCATATGTGGAATTGCACCCCAAAATACATTCAGCTGCTTCTCCTGAGTATGGGGATACCACATGTGTGGGACTTTTTGGGAGCCTAGCCGCGTACGGGCCCCGAAAACCAAGCACCGCCTTCAGGATTTCTAAGGGCGTAAATTTTTGATTTCACTCCTCACTACCTATCACAGTTTTGAAGGCCATAAAATGCCCAGATGGCACAAAACCCCCCAAATGACCCCATTTTGGAAAGTAGACACCCCAAGCTATTTGCTGAGAGGCATGTTGAGTCCATGGAATATTTTATTTTTTGACACAAGTTGCGGGAAATTGAAAAAATGTTTTTTGCACAAAGTTGTCACTAAATGATATATTGCTCACACAGGCCATGGGCATATGTGGAATTGAACCCCAAAATACATTTAGCTGCTTCTCCTGAGTATGGGGATACCACATGTGTGGGACTTTTTGGGAGCCTAGCCGCGTACGGGGCCCCGAAAACCAACCACCGCCTTCAGGATTTCTAAGGGTGTACATTTTTGATTTCACTCCTCACTACCTATCACAGTTTTGAAGGCCATAAAATGCCAAGATGGCACAAACCCCCCCCAATTGACCCCATTTTGGAAAGTAGACACCCCAAGCTATTTGCTGAGAGGCATGTTGAGTCCATGGAATATTTTATATTTTGACACAAGTTGCGGGAAAGTGACAATTTTTTTTTTTTTTGCACAAAGTTGTCACTAAATGATATATTGCTCAAACATGCCATGGGCATATGTAGAATTACACCCCAAAATACATTCTGCTGCTTCTCCTGAGTACGGGGATACCACATGTTTAGGACTTTTTGGGAGCCTAGCCGCGTACGGGGCCCGGAAATCCAAGCACCGCCTTCAGGATTTCTAAGGGCGTAAATTTTTGATTTCACTCCTCACTACCTATCACAGTTTTGAAGGCCATAAAATGCCAAGATGGCACAAAACCCCCCAAATGACCCCATTTTGGAAAGTAGACACCCCAAGCTATTTGCTGAGAGGCATGTTGAGTCCATGGAATATTTTATATTTTGCCACAAGTTGCAGGAAAATGACAAACTTTTATTGTTTTGCACAAAGTTGTCACTAAATTATATATTGCTCACACAGGCCATGGGCATATGTGGAATTGCACCCCAAAATACATTCTGCTGATTCTCCTGAGTACGGGGATACCACATGTGTGGGACTTTGTGGGAGCCTAGCCGCGTACGGGGCCCCGAAAACCAAGCACCGTCTTCAGGATTTCTAAGGGCGTAAAGTTTTGATTTCACTCCTCACTACCTATCACAGTTTTGAAGGCCATAAAATGCCCAGATGGCACAAACCCCCCCCCCCCCCAAATGACCCCATTTTGGAAAGTATACACCCCAGGCTATTTGCTGAGAGGCATGTTGAGTCCATGGAATATTTTATATTTTGACACAAGTTGCGGGAAAGTGACAATTTTTTTTTTTGCACAAAGTTGTCACTAAATGATATATTGCTCAAACATGCCATGGGCATATGTGGAATTACACCCCAAAATAATTTCTGCTGCTTCTCCTAAGTACGGAAATACCACATGTGTGGGACTTTTTGGGAGCCTAACTTCATACGGGGCCCCGAAATCCAATCACCGCCTTCAGGATTTCTAAGGGAGTAAATTTTTGATTTTACTCCTCACTACCTATCACAATTTCGAAGGCCATAAAATGCCAAGATAGCACAAAACCCCCCAAAATGGCCCCATTTTGGAAAGTAGACACCCCAAGCTATTTGCTGAGAGGCATGGTGAGTATTTTGCAGGTCTCATTTGTTTTTGAAAATGAAGAAAGACAAGAAAAAAATTTTTTTTTTCTTTTTTCAATTTTCAAAAGTTTGTGACAAAAAGTGAGGTCTGCAAAATACTCACTATACCTCTCAGCAAATAGCTTGGGGTTTCTTTTTTCCAAAATGGGGTCATTTGTGGGGGGGTTGTGCCATCTGGGCATTCCATGGCCTCCGAAACTGTGATAGGCAGTGAAGAGTGAAATCAAAAATTTACGCTCTTATAGGGCGTACACACGATCGGACTTTGTTCGGACATTCCGAAAACAAAATCCTAGGATTTTTTCCGATGGATGTTGGCTCAAACTTGTTTTGCCTACACATGGTCGCACAAAGTTGTCGGAATTTCCGCCAACCACACGGTCACGTACACCACGTACGACGAGACAAGAAAAGGCCAGTTCAGAACCAAACGCGGCACCCTTTGGGCTCCTTTTGCTAATCTCGTGTTAGTAAAAGTTTGGTGAGAGACGATTCGCGCTTTTTCAGACTCGTGGCTTTCAGGTCGTTTTCTGCCGTTCAGTTTGTGCTTGTGGGTTTGTATCTGCTCTTCAGTGCGTGCAGCAAGTTCCGCGTGACTTTAGGTAGTCATTGTATTCTTGTTCGTTCATTACTGGTTTTCAGGTCGCTCTTCACAGGCCTTGATGTTCTTCAGTGTGTTCTGTTACTTTGTTCTGAGCAGCCGACCATTTTCTAGCCATGTTTCGTATGCGTACTCCTCGTAGAGTTCGTGCTGTGCGGGGGCTTGGTGTTGGGGTCCTGACCTTGACACAAGTCCAGTCCATGAACAGGGTGGGGAGGAGTTCATGGACCAAGAATTGGTTGCTTCAGCGTGACCAGTTCTGTCATATGCCTTTGCTCCGTGAGATCCGTGAGAATAATCCTGATGATTTCAGGAACTTCCTCCGGATGACGGACCCCGTGTTTCACCGTTTGTTGGCTTCGCTGACCCCCTATATCAGCAGGCAGGATACCTGCATGAGGCAAGCCATCACTCCGGAGCAGAGGTTGGTCGCTACCTTGCGGTATTTGGCCACAGGGAGAAGCCTGCAGGACCTCAAGTTCTCGACAGGCATCTCCCCCCAGGCTCTGGGCATCATTATCCCAGAGACCTGTTCTGCCATTATTCAGGTCCTTCAGAAGGAATATATGAAGGTAAGATTTTTATCCTTTAATATCACATGTTATTGTATTGAATGTTTGCTAATATATTGTATTTCTTTCCTCATTCCCTAATTACCATGATTGTAATATGCTGTGAATGTCCCCTTTGTCCTCATGCATGCTGGATTTTTATGTAATTATTAGTTTAGGTCCTTCATACATATTTGCCCTTCACTAACCTCCCCAGCATGGTGTCTCCTGCCCTATATTCACCTCATGTAGTCACTTAACAATGTATTTTATCAGCTCCATAGTAGTGCTTTACCCCAAACACCCCCTAAAATGTTTGTAAATGTTATTTTGGATTTAAATTCATGCAGAGTGCCAGAGGCTTTTTTTTGTGGTGCCCCCAAATAATTTTTAGTAGCCCTCCCTCCCCCCAACTGCTAAGTCAGCTGATCCCAATTCTCTATGTATCCTCAATCATCTATCTGCTGACTTTGCCAAACCCATACACACTATACCCACCTCTTTACTGGTCAGATTTATGGATGAATTCCCCAAAGCATGTAGTGCAAGGGCCTGCCTGTATACTTTACAATGGTACTGTTTAAAGTTTTTGTATCCTATTATTATCTTGATAGGTAATAGCAGAATGTCCAAATGTCCTCAAATGTGTACAGTGTGTATTTATATCTTTGTATTATGACACTTCTTACCTGTCCAGTGGGCTGCCAATAGTGTAAGTAAGGAGGGTCTGTTCAAAGTAATACCCATTATTTAGGCATTCATCTCTCAATGAAGTGAAGAGGGTTACCTGTCCAAGAGTCCCCCCCCCTATAATGTTAGAAATGGCCCATGAGAGGGGGGGGGGGGGAATATGATAGGTGTACCTTATACTTTGGCATTGTTAAATTCCCCTTAAGAAATGCTATCTGGAGGTTGCCCCATAATGTTTGTGTCTAATCTGCTTGCCATGTATCTGTGAAAAATAGTAATGTTTATTGTTTTTTCCTCAACAGTTTCCTTCCATGCCACAGGAATGGCAGACTGTGGCTTCCCACTTTGCCCAGCGGTGGGACTTTCCTAACTGCGGAGGGGCAATTGATGGGAAACACGTCCACATCGTCCCACCACCCAACTCGGGGTCGTACTATTATAATTACAAGGGGTTTAATAGTATAGTGATGTTGGCGGTGGTGTCGGCTAATTACGACTTCTTGTATGTGGACGTGGGTAAGAATGGCCGGATGTCCGATGGTGGAGTCATCGCCCAGACGGAGTTCTACAGGCATCTCCAGAATGGCAGCTTGGACTTGCCAGCTCCAGAGGACAATGTTGAAGGTCTCCCATTTGTGTTCATTGCTGATGAAGCGTTTGCGCTGGGGGAACACCTGATGCGGCCATTCCCGATAAGGACCCTCACCCCGGAACAGAGGGTTTTTAATTACCGGCTGGCCAGAGCCCGAAGAGTGGTGGAGAACACATTTGGAATAATTTTTTAAGAAAACATTTGGCAAACTATGCTGGCTCAGTTGGGCCTGAGGCCGGAATCCTACATCCAACAACACTGACGGCGCTTGAAAGTGGCCGTCCTGGCTTGCCCTCCCTGAGTGCCCGTGATGTCCGGTTACGATACCTGGAGTTCTTTGCGGGTAGGGGGGCTATCAATATGCCAGACAATATGTGAAGCCTTTTTCTAATAAAAAAAAAAAAGAAATTCTTTGTGGACATTTACTGCTTGTGTTTGTTTTAGCTGACCCTGACAGAAATGTGTTGAGTGCAGAAAATGTCGTGATTGGGTAACCTTATAAAAAAACACTGTTGGCTGGTATTTCCTAAATGCAAAAACACATTTCACTACAAGTGCACTTGCAACTGCACTGAAACTGCACTTGTAGTGCAAAGTGGATTTGCCCTTAGCAAATAACCCCCATTTTTGCATAAAACAGCTATTACATCACCTCAAAAGTGTTGTAGTGTTGAGACAATAATCCACACATTCTTGAGTAACCAACTTTTTTATACCTGCACAATCACATGTGCATTTACCAAAGGTTTTTAAAGCAAACCAACATGTTTGTTGTATAACAATTTTTGCTGTAGCATTATCAAAAATCAAAATATCCATTTAAGATAAAACAGGCATGTGTAAAACCCAAAAGAAAGCCAAAAAACTTGAACTTACAAAGTTCACATTAGGTAAAACCTGAAGGCTATATCAGACATCAGTATTTAGGAACTGGGTTTGATATAGCGTTCAGATGGGGGGAAATCACCCCTGGAAAAGCCAAATTTGGAAGATGCACAACAATTTACGAATGTCAACATGTGCTATCTGCCATCAGGGGGATCAAGGGACGTGTTTTGGGGGAGCAAGCCCTTCCTCAACACTACTTTATAATTGAGGAAGGGGTTGCACCCCCTAAACGCGTCCATTGATCTCCCGTGATGGCAGATAGCACATGTTGACACACTGTGTGCATCCTCCAAATTTGGCTTTTCTAAACATTGCAAAAATAATTTAAAAATTGGAACCCAATCCCAAAAATATATTTTGTGGGGTTTTAAATTCGCCCCAAAACATCAATGATGTTATTATTTTTTTTAAGAACATCATTTATTTTTTGCTGTATGTTGTGCAATTCGAGATTACACCCCATGATCTCCCCGATCAGGATCTGGGCACTTTCTGAAGTAAAGCGTTCTGGATCCCTCACATCACGATCACCTAAAAAGAGATAAAGAAAACAAAAACAGGTATCAAAAATCTGCCACCATCCATCTCTTTTACCTGAGCCTGTGGTCGCAGACACTCACCTGTTGTGGTGCCAATCTCCACCACGTCTTCTTCCTCCTCCTGCTCAGCTTGTGTTTGGGGTATTTCACCTTCTTCCAGAGGTGGGGGGTCTCTGGTCTCCTCGGATGAGGGGTGTCCTCCGAGTCTTTTCTCCCCTATGTAAAACAAAAATGGTATAATTAGCACACAGATATTTGATGGCAGAACTAGAAATAGCAAACATTGCTTGGAAGTGGGGTACAATTGTCTATTTTAGCCAAGATGTATTTTTTTAATTGCCCTTTGTCAAGCTGCAATACTTTACCTGTTTAGTACAAACTTCACAGATGGAGACCCCCCTATAGTATACACTGGAGCACCTGTGTGGCCCCCCCTAATAAAAATGTGGTTCTGGGGTCCCACACTAGTGCTCCAGTGTCCAGATGTGAAAACAGCTGCTCAGTGTCTTCTCCTTACACACAATCTAGTTGGCATTTCATTCTAGTAACAAACCCATCTACACAAACAAATATTTGGCATCCAAGTAGGCCCCAAAAAAATGTGGGAAAATGCATATGGCCTAAACAATGATGTTTTCGAGGCCCAAAGAAAATTGTTAGATACGAACGAATAATGGGCCCATGAACATTAAAGTTGCCCTTTTAAACGTTACAATTACTAAAAGCATATGGAGCAGAACGAACGGAATAAAGACAGAAAGAATAGGAACACAGCACAACTACTTACTTTTTTGCAGCACTCTCCGGATCTTTCGGTACTGCTCTGGCTCTCTTAATTTCAAGTCCGACCACCGCTTCCGGAGCTGATCTTTTGATCTTCGGACCCCGAAATTCCTCTCCAGACTCCTGACCACTTTCGCCATGATCTTGGCCTTTCGGATGTTCGGGTTGGGGTAAGGCCCATACTTTCCGTCATAGTCGGACTTCTTCATGATGTCGACCATCTCCAACATCTCCCCAAAGGACATATTTGTGGCCTTAAAACGTCTCCTTCTGGATCGGGACGTGTCCGGATCCGGGCTTTCCTCCTCCTCCTCCTCGTTCCTGCAATTAGCACGCACCTGCTGTGACTCCGCCATGTGCTCTTCCCCCACTGCGCCGAACGAAAAGGGGCGGGGAATAGACTAGAAAGAACGTCAGGGGCGGGCGGAGTTACACGCATGCGCAGTGTGTATAAAGCGTAACACGCGTGCGTATTACATACGATCTGTGAGCGGAGGAAGGAGCATTGGACACGCCAATCATAAGAACGAAGGTAAGAGACAAACTTGTGCCTATACTATTCTACATTGAGGCCTATATTGTAATAAGATTAGGAGAGTTTTGTCTGACATTAGGCTTTGTCTTGTGTTGTGTCTTGCAGTGAACATGGATATGGTACTGAAAGATAATGACTTCATGTCAGTATTCATAGATATGCTAAGGGAGCTGCCATGTCTGTGGGAGATTAACCACCCCCATTTCAAGAACCAAGCAAAGAGGAAGGCAGCACTGGTGCAATTGTGTGAAATTGTGAAGCAGGTGATCCCCACGGCAGACATCAACTATTTAAAGAAATTAATTGGTGGCCTGAGGAGCACATATCTGAGGGAGCGCAAGAAGGTCCTGGATTCGCAGAGATCCGGAGCAGCAGATGACATCTATGTCCCCAGGATGTTGTACTACGACAGGCTGCATTTTCTGGCAGGCCAGACTGAACCCAGGTCATCCCTCTCAAGTCTTCCTTCCACGCTTCCTTCCCCCCGGCTGAGGCTTCTGACGCCCAACCTGGGCCTTCCAGGCCACATGTGGAGGAGCCCAGATTGAGCCAGGTATAGCATTCCTCTAAATATTTCTGCTTGTCCAATCAATGATGTTAACTAGATGTTATTAGGGAGTACTAATTTAGGATTGTGATTGATGATGCAAAACATTACAACCATGTCCCTTTTTCATACACAGGGAAGTCTCAGCCAGGAGGTGGCCGGGCCGAGCCGGCTGGCTGATCTGCAGGTCCTTCCACCCCCCCTGGAAAGAGAAAGTGGCAGGAGGAGGAGTGCCCTAGAGGAGCCTACCGGAGGAGTCTTTTGGAGGTCTACAGAGGTCCTGGGAGCACGACAGACCATGGAGGAGGACATTGCTGCCATCATTGCATATAAAATGCAGAGGATGGAGGAGGGCCAACAAGTCATGTGTGAGGCCCTCATATCGGAGGCTCTGGAGAAAGGTATGAGTGGCCAAATTACAGCTCAGACACACCTTTGTGATGGTCCTCCTCCTCCTCCTTCTCCTCCAGGTCCTCCTCCTTCTCCTCCCTCTCCTCCAGGTCCTACTCCTCCTCCTGCCACATCTCCAACTGCACAGCCACAGCCAGGAAGAAAGCGTGAAAGGAAGACCAGAAAGTGAGGACCCTGGATCCAGTCTGGTCGGCCAAAAAATGCAGCCTCTTGTGGTACCACAGCCTGGGGACACAGATGTCATTTGCTGCTATCTGGATCTCTGCAAATTCTGAACCAGACTGCCTTCCCCTACATATGGACTCCTCAGGCCACCAATTTTGATGTTGAAGAATTGATGTCTGCCGTGGGGGTCCCAGGCTTCGCTAACTTCTCCTGTTGATCCAGTGTTGCCTTCCTCTTTGTTTGGTTCTGATACCTTAATAAAGGATTTTTGTTTGGAATCATACTCTCCTATGTGTTTTACTTCAAAAATGACAGTTTGTGAGGATTCAGGTACATTTCAAATATACAATGTGAAATGAACAAGGGACACCAACAACAAACAATCTCCTTGAGATTAAATAATACAAGATATCAATGGTGTTGGGGTAACTTGACACACAAAACACAGACAAAAATATTCGGGAGTAAAAATAAAAAGAACATTGAACAAAGATCAGCCTTTGAAAAAATACAAACATTACAGAAAAAAAAGGCTGAAAATTAAAAAAAAATAAATAAAAAAAAATATAAAACTGTCAGATGTGACAACTAATAACAATATATTCAGGGAATCCCACTAAAAAAACACAAATCAAAGTTTGTGAGAAGTCTGTGTGAATATGAGCAGCAAAACTACTTAATTCTTGTCACATTATAAAAAAGAAGAGAGTGCGCTGTATTAAACCATTTTTAACATTGCAGCATGACGAAAGTGCTGTATCCATTGCGAACGCTAAGTTTACCAGAACGAGCTGTCCCGTCTCAGAATTTCTTCTGAGCATGCGTGGCACTTTGTGCTTCGGAACAGGCCACACACGGTCGGAATTGACGCGATCGGATTTTTGTTGTCGGAAAATTTTATCTCCTGCTGTCCAACTTTGTGTGTCGGAAAATCAGATGGAAAATGTCCGATGGCGCCCACACACGGTCGGAATTTCCGACAACATGCTCCGATCGGACATTTTCCATCGGAAAATCCGAACGTGTGTACGGGGCGTTAGAGAGCCTGAAGGCGGTGCTTGGTTTTCGGGGTCCCATAAGCGGCTAGGCTCCCAAAAAGTCCTAAACATGTGGTATCCCCGTACTCAGGAGAAGCAACAGAATGTATTTTGGGGTGTAATTTCACATATTCCCATGGCATGTTTGAGCAATATATCATTTAGTGACAACTTTGTGCAAAAAAAAAAAAAAAAATTGTCTTTTTCCCGCAACTTATGTCACAATATAAAATATTCCATGGACTCGACATGCCTCTCAGCAAATAGCTTGGGGTGTCTACTTTCCAAAATGGGGTCATTTGGGGGGGTTTTGAACTGTCCTGGCATTTTATGCACAACATTTAGAAGCTTATGTCACACATCACCCACTCTTCTAACCACTTGAAGACAAAGCCCTTTCTGACACTTTTTGTTTACATGAAAAAAATATTTTTTTTGCAAGAAAATTACTTTGAACCCCCAAACGTTATATCTTTTTTTAAAGCAAATGCCCTACAGATTAAAATGGTGGGTGTTTCATTTTTTTTTCACACAGTATTTGCGCAGCGATTTTTCAAACGCATTTTTTTGGGAAAAAACACACTTTTTTAAATTTTAATGCACTAAAACACACTATATTGCCCAAATGTTTGATGAAATAAAAAATATGATCTTAGGCCGAGTACATGGATACCAAACATGACATGCTTTAAAATTGCGCACAAACGTGCAGTGGCGACAAACTAAATACATTTTTAAAAGCCTTTAAAAGCCTTTATAGGTTACCACTTTAGATTTACAGAGGAGGTCCACTGCTAAAATTACTGCCCCCGATCTGACCTTCGCGGTGATACCTCACATGCATGGTGCAATTGCTGTTTACATTTGATGCCAGACCGACGCTTTGCGCGAGAGCAGGGGGTGACAGGGGTGCTTTTTTTTTTTTTTTTTCTTTATTATTTTTTTGCTTTTTTATCTTATTTTTAAATTGTTCCTTTCATTTTTATTGTTTTAATCATTTTTATTGTTATCTCAGGGAATGTAAATATCCCCTATGAAAACAATAGGTAGTGACAGGTACTCTTTTTTGAAAAAAATGGGATCTATTAGACCCTAGATCTCTCCTCTGCCCTCAAAGCATCTGACCACACCAAGATCGGTGTGATAAAATGCTTTCCCAATTTCCCAATGGCGCTGTTTACATCCGGCAAAATCTAAGTCATGAAATGCTCGTAGCTTCCGGTTTCTTAGGCCATAGAGATGTTTGGAGCCATTCTGGTCTCTGATCAGCTCCATGGTCAGCTGGCTGAATCACCGGCTGCATTCTCAGGTTCCCTGTTGGGACAGGAGAGCCAGAGAAAAACATGGAAGACGGTGGGGGGGTCATTCCCTCTCACTGCTTGTAAAAGCAGTCTAGAGGCTAATTATCTGCTAGGATTGCTTTTACATGAAAGCCGACCGCTGGCTGAAAAGAATGATACCAAGATGATACCTAAACCTGCAGGCATCATTCTGGTATAACCACTCAAAGTCCAGCAACATACCAGTACGTTGCTGGTCCTTGTTGGGCATATATTGTAAACTTTTTTTTCATGCAGCCTGTGGGCTGAACGAAAAAAAGATATTGATCGGTGGGTATGCCCACCATTAGAATGCCTCCCTTCATCCACCCACTTCTAATGATGGGCATACATGCACCGTTTATATATGCCGAAGCATGGGGGCATCCTCCCGCAAAAGGCAGGAGCAAATCGCTCCTCCACCCACTGCTGCCCCCACGCTTCGGCATATATGCTGAAGTATGTAACTGTGGTGGTGAAATCACCTCCGACAGCGCTGGAGTCACGGCTTTATGTATCGTGGGAGCAAACGCTGTTGCTGTCAAGATAAATAAATCCGCGCTGCAACTGAATGGCGTACCTGCTAAGCAAATGATGGTTAACAAAAAACAAAGTAACATTACAGTATAACAGTAATACTTACCATACCTGCAAAGCAAATACAAAAAAAAACATAGTAAAAAATAAAACATTTAACACAACCTGTGCCTACCTAAAATATATATATGCCGAAGCATGGGGGCATCCTCCCACAAAAGGCAGGAGCAAATCGCTCCTCCACCCACTGCTGCCCCCACGCTTCGGCATATATGCTGAAGTATGTAACTGTGGTGGTGAAATCACCTCCGACAGCGCTGGAGTCACGTTTTTATGTATCGTGGGAGCAAACGCTGTTGCTGTCAAGATAAATAAATCCGCGCTGCAACTGAATGGCGTACCTGCTAAGCAAATGATGGTTAACAAAAAACAAAGTAACATTACAGTATAACAGTAATACTTACCATACCTGCAAAGCAAATACAAAAGAAACGTAGTAAAAAATATAACATTTAACGCAACCTGTGCCTACCTAAAATATATATATGCCGAAGCATGGGGGCATCCTCCCACAAAAGGCAGGAGCAAATCGATCCTCCACCCACTGCTGCCCCCTAGCTTCGGCATATATGCTGAAGTATGCAACTGTGGTGGTGAAATCACCTCCGACAGCGCTGGAGTCACGGCTTTATGTATCGTGGAAGCAAACGCTGTTGCTGTCAAGATAAATAAATCCGCGCTGCAGCTGAATGGCTTACCTGAAAACAAAAATATGGTTAAAACACAGTAAACTATAAAAAAATTACATACCTGAAAATCAAACATGATAAAACATAACAATAAAACATTGCAGAATAGAATACAGTAAAAAAGAGCAGAACAATAGAGAGAAAATAGAGAGCGAGAGAACAATAAAACGACAACTATTTTTGTTTTTTTTTATTTTATATTTTTTTTGTTTTTTTTTTTTTTTTTTTTACTTTTTTTTTTGTTACATTTTTTTTCATAACTGTAACTTTTAAAACTGTAATGGTTCCAGGTTTGGGTCTCTCAAAATGCGATGGCATCTTGGGAGACCCTGTGAAAGTGTGTCCTAGTCTGTGCAATGCTGTACCCTACGCTAAAACTTAACTAGTGTAGGGTAGCGTTCAAAACATTCACCAATGCAAAGACCAGGATTGCCAGGACAGGAGGGACAATAATACCATGTGTCACGCCTAAATCCGCGCTTTCTGCAGACACAACATTTTCTTTGGGGGGCTCGTTAGGTAGGGGTACTCTGGAGGACATAAGGAAAATGCCTCTCATGCAGCCGGCTTACTGCATTTGGTTGGGGAAGGTGAGGTGGAGCACCGTCTGGAAACAGAAGGGCTCTGACGATCTCTTCCTGGAATTTAAGGAAGGATCCAGTCCATCCTGAAGCTCTGTATAGCACATGAGCGTTCAGCAAAGCCAATTGAAATAAGTATACAGACACTTTTTTGTACCAGCATCTGGCCTTACGGGCAATTAGGTACGGCGCCAACAACTGGTCGTTGAGGTCCACCCCTCCCATATTTTGGTTATATTCGTGGACACAGAGGGGTTTCTCCACAACACCAGTCACCATAGTAATTTGGACCGTCGTGTCTGCATGAAGGGAGGTAAGAACGAAAACATTCTTATTGTCCCTCCACTTCACAGCGAGCAAATTATTACACTGCAAGCAGGCTCTCTCCCCCAGCCTAAGACGGGAATCTACAAGCCGCTGAGGAAAGCCCCGGTGTTTAGGTCGCGCGGTGCCACATGCTCCAATTTGATGATCAAAAAGGTGACTAAAAAGTGGCACGCTCGTGTAATAATTGTCCACATATAATTAGTACCCCTTTCTGAATAAGGGTGACACCAAGTCCCACACTATCTTGCCAGCGCTTCCTATGTAGTCAGGGCAGTTTGTCGGCTCTACGTGACTATCTTTGCCCTCGTAAACCATAAAACTACATGTATAGCCTGTGGCCCTGTCACAGAGCTTATACTTCTTGACCCAGTATCTGGCACGCTTGCTGGGAAGGTACTGTTTGAATGACAAGCGGCCAGAAAATTTAATCAGGGACTCATCAATGCAGACAACTTGATGGGAAGTAAACAAGTCTGCAAAACGTTAGTTGAAGTGGTTTACGAGGGGCCGAATTTTGTAGAGCCGATCGTATTCAGGGTCTCCACGAGGATGACAGAGTTCATTGTTGTTGAAGTGCATGAACCGCAAAATCTGCTCCTATCGTGCCCTGGCCATGGAAGCAGAGAACACGGGCATATGGTAAATTGGGTCAGTGGACCAATATGACCGCAACTCACACTTTTTATTTATGCCTATGTTGAGGGAAAGGCCCAGAAAGATCTTAAATTCGGAAACCGTAATTGGTTTCCAATCTCTGGCAAGGGAGGACTGGGGATTAGCGGCGATGTGTTGACCAGCGTATAAATGTACCCTGGTCACATTTGATCTATAGAGATCTTCGGTCCACAATTGATCTATAGAGATCTTCGGTGAAAAACAGTGAATAAAAATCCAGTGGCGTAAAATCAACTGTTTCCACCTGAATTCCGGGTTGGCCAGTGAATGGGGGCAATACGGGTGCTGCAGAAGTGGTGGGTACCCAATTCGGATTGGCGAATGCAGCAGGAAGGGCACTATGGGCACGACGGGTCTGTGTTTGTCTTCTTGGTGGCAGCGGGACACTACTAGTGATTGCCACCTCACCAGCTTGTACTGCACTTATGGGACTCGCCACGTCACCAAGTGTTACTGCAGTGCTGGATGTACGACCAGGGTGTACTAGGCCGCTGGTGCTTGCCAGTTCACCAGAAGGAATAGCGCCGCTAGTACTTCTCTGCTCCATACGAGGGACCTGCGGTTCTTGCACTTCAAGGACAGAAGAAGAAGATTGGGGTCTGGTACGCCTGACCTTAGCAGGGACCACAACTCCGTCGTCAGAGCTATCTGTCATGGAGCCGCTGTCCTCTACAGGATCGTATTCTGAGCCTGAGTCTGACAGATGAGTGACTTCCTCTTCACTATCTGTCATGCTCAGAAACGTGTAGGCCTCTTCACTAGTGTACCTTCGATTTGCCATTTTGGGCTCTAAATTTAGGGGTACACTAGTGAGACTCACAGGCAAAAAAGCTCCTGACTGTCAGTGACTGATTCAAAACGCTACCAAAAAACTGTTAGCGATCGCAGGAATCAGGCCTGACTCTGTGAACGCTGCAGTTATGTGTGCTTAGTGTTTTGTAAGTGACAGTTATCGATCGATACTGCACTTGGGTGGGCTGGGCTGGGCTGGGCCGAGGGGCAAAACGCAGGTGCTAGCAGGTATCTGGGCTGATCCCGCTAACACTGCATTTTTTTGGGGGACCCCAAACTGCTGGGGAGTATAGATCTGATTGGATCAGATATCGATCCGTTCAGATACTATAGCACTAAGGGAGGTGTATGCTGCGTGCGTGGGTGTTAGCCGTACTGGTGCTAACCTGACGCTGCCTGGGGCGACGAAGACCTTATCTGACCCTAAAAACGTAACTTATATCACCACCGGGCGATCAGGGGGTTAAACCTTTATAAGGTAATAAACGGTGGGTGCCCTAAAACTATAATAAACTATAATAAACTATAATAAACAAACCAACTAACCAGCGTCACCCGTAAAAATTATATGGTGATCACTGGTGAAAGGGTTAACTAGGGGGCAATCAAGGGGTTAAAACCTTTAGTAGGTAGTATATAGGGGTCCCTGTCGCTATAAAACACTGACGGCGAACCTATATACTTACCTCCCTAACTAGCGTCACCTGTGTCACTAATACAGCGATCAGAAAAACGATCGCTTAGTGACACTGGTGACGGGGGGTGATCACGGGGTTAAAACTTTATTAGGGGGGTTATGGGGGTACCCTAGACCTAAAGGGGGGTACCCCAGACCTAAAGGGGGCTAACCTAACTGCCCTAACACTTATAACTGTCACAAACTGACACCAATGCAATAATCAGAAAAAAAAAACTGCTATTGGTGTCAGAGTGACAGGGGGTACAGGGGGGTGATCAGGAGGTGACTGGGGGGTGACAGGGGGTGACAAGTGTGCCTGCGTGTTCTACTGTTAGTGCAGTGTTGGTGCAAACTTACTTGGATGTCTTCTCTCCTCGGCGCCGGAACGAAAAGACCGGCTCGAGGAGAGTGACATCACTTCCTCCGCTTCTGTTTACATTCACAGAAGCCGAGGGAGCCCGTCATTGGCCAGGAGCGATTGTGAGGGGGGAGCCAGGAATGAGTGGCCTCCCCCTCACCTTTGATCGCCCCTGACCTGAATCCCCGGGAGGGTCCGATCAGATCCCCCACCCGCGGGCAGGCAAGGACGTACCTGTAAGTCCTTTTGCCTGCCCGTGCCATTCTGCCGACGTACATCGTCGTGCGGCGGTCGGCAACTGGTTAATAAAACCATACGATTTTACACTATTTGGAGCTCTCTTTTCCATTTATGGTTAACCGTGTTGCTGAGGGTTTGATGCTCTGCTACTGATCCATCTGACATCAAGGCCCCCAACATCTCAACATAGCGAAACTATCTGGTTCTTGATGGTGGTCCGGAGTAATCATTTCTTAACAGCTTACCCAGACCCTCTGTAGTGGGGGGTCATGGGTCTCTGGTAAGCGGCCAGCATTTGTATTGGTGATGGTGGATCAGACACTTCATTCTTAATTACCAAGATTTTCCACAATCTATCAACACGATTTACGTTTGTGTGTATCCCACTTCTAGCAGCTGCTTCTTTTATTTTCTATTTTATTTTCTATGGTATATTATACTTTTTTGCACACTATTACTTTCCTTACTTATTTTATCTACAGCGCGGTATTTTTTACATAAAGATACTGGAACTATCCCTAGAAAATCTTTGGAAGCACTAATAACAACCATCCCCAAACCAGGTAACACTCCAGACTCCCCTGCCAATTTTCGACCCATATCCCTCCTTAACTCCACCCTTAACACGGACACCAAAATATTTGCAAAATTGATAGCAACTCGACTTTCATCCATTATTCCGTTGCTGGTGCATAAAGATCAGGTGGGATTTGTGACTGGCAGACAGGCCTCAGATGACACCAGATGATATATTGATTTGATACAATGGGAGGAGCATCATAGAACGCCTTCTCTGCTTCTTTCTTTGGATGCAGAGAAGGCATTTGACCGAGTTCATTAGCAGTACCTGACAGCTGTATGATACAAATTTGGGTTCCAGGGGAACATACTCAACTCCATCCTCAGTCTATATACCAATCCTAGTGCCAGGGTTTGGACCAATGGAATGACATCTGACCCCTTCAGTATCACAAATGGCACCAGACAGGGGTGCCCCTTATCACCTCTAATATTTGCTTTGGTAATGGAACCTCTTGCCCAAGCCATCCAAGCCTCCCCCTCAATATCGGGCATTCAAATTGGAGATGTAACACACAAAATAGGCCTCTACGATGATGACGTAATAATATAGTTGACTAAACCCCTCAAATCATTATCAGCATTACAAAAACTCCTAGATAGCTTCAGCTGCATTTCCCTATATAAGATTAATTATAGTAGATCTTCCATGCTTGGCATCTCCTTATCGCAATCAACTAAAGAATTGACCTCGGCTAACAACCTTTTCTCATGGGCCCCTAATTCAACCATGAATTACCTTGGTATTCAGCTAACCTCTCCCTCCACAAGACTTCTCCATGTAAACTTACAAGCCTTACTATCTAAACTTTCTCATATATCACAAGGCCTTCAGAAGACTGCTGCTTCCTGGGCAGGCTGAATGGCTCTAACAAAAATGTTTATGCTACCACATATGCTGTATCTATTTAGATCAATACTTGCGCCTATCCTTTCATCTCACACCGCAAAACTCCAAGCCGTATTCAACACCTACATCTGGAAAAACAATCGCCCTCAAATTCACTGCAAACTACTATGCACACCAACTAAATTTGCCGGACTGGGCGTCCCAAACATTGGAGCCTATTATAAAGCAGCCATACTGGATCAAGCTAAAGTGTGGTGGACCCCTTTCCCCCAACTGACCTGGCTCCAAATCGAGAGTGCAGCCTTGACAACGTCCCCAAAAAAATCTACTCAGCGACATTCTCCTACACATGCAACCACCTAGATCCATTCTAGACACTGTTACAGCTACAACTCGAGTATGGAAAGCAACTTATCAAAAATCCAATGGCGTTCCACCTGCACTGCTCTCCTACCTCCCCCTTACTACACTGGAACTTCTTATCCCAAGTACATCTTTTACCTCACGGATTAAAGCTGGCTTTGACACTCTAGGGACACTTTACACAAACTTAGTACTCTAATCATTTGAACAACTATGTCAGTCATATCCACTCAGACCCCAGCAATTCTACATGTACCTCCAACTACTGTCTGTGCTTCATAGGCTTCAGTTTTCTTGTGATACTCTCACCTTGAATCTAATTCACTTCTACACCATTGCATGACCATCCACCAAAGGTATACCAAATATCTACAAACTTCTACTGAGTCCCCTTCTCCACAGTAAATGCACATGCACATCCCCACATGTGTTGTTGGGAGCAATGGATAAACCAAACCTATACCACGGAAAAATGGCACCTAGCCCTGAACTCCACTTATAAAGCCTCACGTTGTATCTCCCATTGAGAAACTGCATATAAAATCTTCCACAACTGGTACTTGACCCCATCTAAACTGCCCCACATGTACCAAGCAGCTTCCCCCACCTGCTGGAGACAGTGTGGTCACCATGGGTCAATGTTACACATCTGGTGGATCTGCCCTGCGCTGAATACATTCTGGTCGGACATAGTAACATTCATCATCTCATCTACAGGCATCTCCTTCTCTTTAACTCCTCAGATGGTGTTACTCAGCATGGACTCTCACCTCTGGTTTTTTAACATCCTAATTACACATATCTTCATTTACATTCGCTTAGCCATTGTAAGACACTGGAAATGCACCCAACCTTCAAAACTAACTGAGGTAATCCGCATGTTGATTGAAAACTGCCTGCTTGAATATGGCTACGCTAAGGCAAATATAAAAATCCAATCATTCATAAAGAATTGGAAAACCTGGCTTCTACACCCAAAAAGTCCTGGCTAGCTTTAATGATCAGCCTTTCCTAAAGCTCCTCCAAAACACCTGAGGTCTCATTCATGCTGGGTTCCCACCTATACTGTGATTCCTTTGCACTAACCACTCTAACTTTATATTCCACTTTGCTACAGTTCGAAACTAAATACAGTTTTACATTTGTTATCATAAGTAAGGAAACATTTTTTTACAGTCAACACTAAACTGTGACTATCCTCTTTTCTATACGATTTCACTAGACCTAGTTAAATTTTGATGAGTTTTAAAAACTCTAACTTACCTGTTGACTCTTTAATTCCTTATCTGCAATAATATCTGCTATTCATTTCCTTGGATTTTGTAATGCTATTAAAACTCAACATAAAAGTCTAAGTTAAAAAAAAAATTTGAAGGAGGAAGTGGCAAAATTCGGGAGGTGTCTTCACCCTCAGGGGTGCAGACATCACCAAAAACTGACAAAACAAGAAAGGATTTAATTTAGTTTAACTTTGCAAAGACACATTCCTAAGTTAAACTGTGATGCATGTCAACGGCCCATTTAGTCCTTGTTTAATAGAAAACACCAGTTGCCCTTCACTAGAAACATTTGTTATTCCAGTCCTGGAAATCTGCATCTGCTTTACTATTAATTTCCCTAAAAATTGGGTTCCTGGAACTAGATGCGCCAAATGCATCTAGATGCGTGACCGTTGCGTATGTGGGATGCACAACTGCTGTGTGCGCGGAGGTATGTACCCGTGGCGCATATCTGGTTCCCGGAAGCGGTGGTCAGCACACAAGAATGACATCACGCCCCTACAAGAAGTTGCATGTACTGCTGCTAATTTCTTGCCACCACCATGCCCCGCTCACTATTCTCTGAGGAAGAGATGATCCTTATTTGCAAATTAAGAACATTTTTTTTTAAACATGGGGTGGTGTTTGTTCCTAACACACATTCATACATGTTAGGGCTAATTTAGACAGGATCCCATTTACCTACCAGAACATTTTTATGCCCCGTATACACGGTCGGATTTTCCGATGGAAAATGTGTGATAGGACCTTGTTGTCGGAAATTCCGACCGTGTGTTGGCTCCATCACACATTTTCCATCGGATTTTCCGACACACAAAGTTTGAGAGCAGGCTATAAAATTTTCCGACAACAAATCCGTTGTCGGAATTTCCGATAGTGTGTAGACAAATTCGACGCACAAAGTGCCACGCATGCTCAGAATAAATAAAGAGATGAAAGCTATTGGCTACTGCCCCGTTTATAGTCCCGACGTACGTGTTTTACGTCACCGCGTTCAGAATGATCGAATTTTCTGACAACTTTGTGTGACCGTGTGTATGCAAGACAAGTTTCAGCGAACATCCGTCGGAAAAAATCCTAGGATTTTGTTGTCGGAATGTCCGAACAAAGTCCGACCGTGTGTACGCCCTATTAGAGTGTGGGAGGAAACCAGACTCCCTGGAGGAAACCCACGCAGGCACAGGAAGAACATGCAAACTCCAGGCAGATGGTGTCACAGGAGGGATTTGAACCAGCGACCCTTTTTGTTGCTAGGTGAAAATGCTAACCACTACACCACTGTGCTGCCCAAACATATATCCATAGATGTAGGTATCCATAGATGTAGGTTCTTGTGTCCACCAGCAGAGAGAAGTTGGGTAGATGCCACACTCGCAATTCTGGAGGCATAATAATGGTCTTGCACAGGGGTCTTCAAACTACGGCCCTCCAGTTGTTCAGGTACTACAATTCCCATCATGCCTAGTCATGTCTGTGAATATTAGAGTTTTACAATGCCTCATGGGATGTGTAGTTCCGCAAAAGCTGGAGAGCCGTAGTTTGAAGATTCCTGATCACTCTAGCATGTCTTGAAAATAGGTGTGTAGCGCTGACCCCCTTCAAGGAGCTGCTGATTTAAATTGGGTTGTTGAATCACCCCTTACCTGTAGTTTCACCACATCAGAGACTTATGCCGCGTACACACGAGCGGACTTTACGGCGGACTTTGCCCGGCGGACTGGATTTCGTCGGACAATTCGATGTGTGTGGGCTCCAGCGGACTTTGTTTTCTCAAAAGTTGGACGGAATTAGATTTGAAACTTGTTTAAAATTTATCCGTTGAAATCGAGTCCGGTCGAAAAGTCCGCCGTCTGTATGCTAGTTCGACGGACTAAAAAGCCACGCTAGGGCAGCTATTGGCTACTGGCTATGAACTTCCTTGTTTTAGTCCGGTCGTACGTCATCACGTACGAATTCGACGGACTTTGGTGGATTGTGTGTAGGCAAGTCCGTTCATTCAGAAAGTCCGTCGGAAAGTACGTTGAAAAATCCGCCGGGCAAAGTCCGCCGTAAAGTCCGCTCGTGTGTACGCGGCATTAGAGTCTATATTGGGCCTTGCGCCCATCAATGTATGCACCAGTCACTTAGTTCTTTTTCTTCAATGCTTTAATGAAAAACAACTTGAAAGAAGTAGCAGTAAAGAGGTTGAAGGGGAGTTGCAGATACCTTTTTGTAGCAGATCACTTACAGGCTCTTCAGAATAAAGGACAAAACAAAGTTTTCTCTCTGTAAATCTTGTATGGCTGGGTAGATCTCTGCCACAGATCTAGTAACCTGCAAGATGTCTGGACAAGCCTCTCTCACAGGCTTAGCAGCCAGCGTACGCCTGGATAAATCTCTCTCACAAACTTAGCAGCCAGACAGTTAGTTACCTTGATTGAATTGTAGAACAGCTTCTTCACAGTACCAGAACTTTTAAGCCAGGTAAGCCACCATACCCTTCTGAGAGACAAGCCTTCATCCTGGCTCTCTCCAGCAAGGGTCCTCCCCTGGATCTCCTCAGCTTGGCTCGGCTTCTCCCTAGCAGGCAAGACAGCCTAAGGACCACCTCTGCGGTAGTAGGCCCCAGACAGGCTTCTGGGCCTACTTGCACAGCTGCAGTGACATAGCCTCCAGCCCGGAGGGCCACGAGGTAAGAACTCCTCTAAGCACATGACATCTGTCCCATAAATACTCTCTCCCAGAACGCACAGTGGCAGGAACCTCCCACTGGGCTGCTTCTGAAAGAAGAATATACATTAAAGTTGCACTAAGTTGTTATTCGCACACTGTCCTGTGGCACCAGTGACACCTACTGGCAACAGTGGGAACTGCACAACCAAGTCAATTCCAGAACAGATCCAGTAAACTATATACATTCAATCTGAGCTGTTTACAGCTCAGCCAAAAACTAAATTTACATGAGAGCGCCTGGTCAAAAGGAGCAGGGCGCTACAGGTGGTTTCTCATGTGCCTTGTATAATTCCCAAGAAATATCGTTAGGAAAATACAAGTGGGTCATGGCACATCTACATTCCAAATTTGGCACTTAGGATGGTCATGCACTATGCAATCTGATTGGCCAATCTCTGTACAACTCGATAGTTCAGCAAAATAGGTAATAGGATAACGCACTTGCACAATTAATTCAAATTATAGGACATCAAACAGGCTCTTGCACTAAATAATTTTTTTTTAATATCTATCTGATTGCAGTGTATGATCACCTTTAAGATCAAGATCTGAAAATATAAATTTATTGGGTTTAGAAACACTTCTCTGTTTTTTGTAATATATTGAAAGATTTGGGTAAAAATAGAAAAAAAAAATACATTCAAAGATATATTAGAAGTAATAGGAATGAGATTAGCATCAAAAGGGTTAATTAACTGAGAACACCTACTAATTGCTTAACAAGACACATCCAATGAGATGAAATTAACCAATTGTATTGGGCGTGCGCTATTATCAATGAGAAAACCGCAGTTACCCTAGCACCAGTTGAAGTTTACATATTTATTATCGTTTTGCGCTTCAAAGTGCGCCGATTCACATGTTCGGTTAATGACTTTTCCAGCGCACCAATTAAGGTATGAACTGGCGCAACGCATTATTCTTAGTAAATCAGCCCCACAGTGTCAAAAGTGAACTGATCTGCTCCACCTTGGACGCAATTTACTTTGTCCTAGGAACAAATGGTTGGATGGCTGATGCGTTTTAGGGGTCATGCCCCTTTCCTCAAACCATGTCTAGTGTCGCTGTCCATTTGTATAGTAAAAACATGTATAAATATAGTCATCAACAGTACATGTATGCTTTGAAAGTTATTTTGTTGTGTTAATTATTTTTTATTATTATCATAATACATATTGCTTGATGACATTGGCATACAGTGAGTGTGGCTGTTTCATTCCACCCTGGTTGCTGTTGTTTGGGGGAAGTGTGCAACTGTCTGACTGTCTGTTTGCTCTTCCGTATACTTGGTGCTGTTCCTTGCATGCCACCCCCCCCTCTTTGTATATGTTGTTGGATAAATTAATCTTATTTTTTGAAGTATGTCCATATCATGTTTTTTTATATTATTGTGTTTATGTATTGTCTCAGAATTTATTTTTTGTATGTATCTAGAATACTCTGACTGTTGCCTCTGTCCTGGCAAGGAAGCAGTATCATGTGCTGAATATGTGGAAGAATTTTAAAATGTTTAGATTTCCTCACAGTCCATTTTTATAACATCTGACGCTGTATTTGTTGTGAAAGGTCTCTTTACCAGTTATTGTAATCCTTGAATTGATTGAATGAGGCACATTGTTGGAGCTATACGTTTTTTACTGTTTTTGCTATTTTTATTTAGTTTTTTTTTTTTGTTTTTTATGTTCCATGCTTAAAAAAAAAAGTTGACTTTTTTATAATTTTTTTTAAGTCTTTGGGGTACTGATAAAGTCCAGTAATCTGCTCTAATTGTATATACAGTATATACATCTTTTCCACTCATATTGTTTTCAATCAAGCCCTGATGTTGGGTTATTTTTTGAACCCTTGAAACACGTACTCTTTGGATTGTCCCCTCTGACTTTTATTGAAATAAAGTTGTACCTGGACTTCTTAGCAGTAGTGTGGAACTTTAATTTCCATTTTTTGTCTCTGCATAGTAAGTCATGTGTCTGGAAAAAATATTCAGACCAAAATTTCTGACTTGTCACACTTTAGTGTCTGCATGCTTGTTCCAGGTCAGTAGCTCACTAGGCCAGAATAAGGGTAACTGTCTCAGCGCCTGCAGAGCTTAACTTATCAGTGGCATCGCCCATATTTCTGTTCTTGTTGAACTTTTACATATCAAATATTAGTATAATAATAATATAGTGTGATAAACCTTATCAGGGGAACCACCTTATTGTCTGTAAATAATGACTTGGAGTATTAAATTCACATCACATTTAGGATTGTGATCATTGCTTATTAAAAGACACATTCATTTACAAGAATAAAATCAGTATGCAAATATAGAAGAACACAGTTTTATGTAATTTAGCTAATTTTCAGATCATTTCAATAAAATTATGGTTTCTCAAATAATTTGCATCAAGTGAAGCCCAGCAAACACTTATATTTTACTATTTTGCTGTAATGCAGAAAATATTCAGATTAAATTTGACATTATTATAATCTAAATTCAAGAAAGCTTAGTGCTTGCCAAGAAATGCATAGCAGATGCTAAAGAACATTGAAATGGAAAGTGGGGAGAACAGAGGTTGTTTAGTTCAGGGCATTTGCAATCTTTCTTTTCTTATTTCTTCTGCAAAGCATTTTCTTAATGTAAACGCTGTTGATTCTTCTTTTTTCAAAGAAAAGATCTTCTTGTTCTACTTTTTTTCCCTATGTGTGAGTGCCCTATTTTCATTTTTTTTTTATTTCATTTTCACCTTTTTATATCTTGCAGGATTGTATTTGAGGAAAATATTTCTGTCAGATGCTTTCTTTTTTAATTTATTAAAGCACATAAGAGACTTGCTTTAACCATTTTTTTTTAAGGGAAGATATAATGATTTTTAGTCAGGCATATTTTACATTTTTCTTATGTTTATAGGTTTATAAACAGATGTTATTCATCTTTTTTTATTGCGTATTTTAGAAATAGGTGCCTGGGGTCACCTCAGAAGTGCCCCTGGAAAAAGGAAAAAAAGTTTGGACTATCTTGGTACCTCAAGGACATGGACAAAGGATATGTATAGTTTTATATAAAAGAAAGATAATAATTTATAGAATATAACGCCATTGTGGGACAAAACCACGTTGACAAAATAGTTAGATACAATTGATAATTACAGTCTTGTATGCTGCTTCAAACGATTATACAAAGAATGAAATGAAGGTGACCCCCAGTGTTGAAGTGGGGTATCAAATATCATGGATTCTGGTGATTGTCCCTAACTAGTTTTGCAGAAATTGCTGCTTTTTCAGAAGGAGCCAGTCATAAGCATCTATTTATATAAATCATAATCATAATTTCGTGTTTAAACCATTATTTATAACATTGATATATATTTCAAAACATGAAGGTTATTTTCTTTAATATCATATGAGATTGATGTGAGTTCTGAGAAGGATACATAGGCACTGCTTACTAGGGATGAGCCTAACACCCCCCGGTTCGGTTCGCAGCAGAACATGCGAACAGGCGAAAAAATTGTTTGAACACGCGAACACCGTTTATGTCGTTTAAGTCTGTGGGACACGAATGTGAAGAATCAAAAGTGCTAATTTTAAGGATTAATATGCAAGTTATTGTCATAAAAAGTGTTTGGGGACCTGGGTCCTGCCCCAGGGGACATGTATTTAATGCTTAAAGTGAAACAATAAAAGTGAAATATTCCTTTAAATTTCATACCTGGGGGGTGTCTATAGTATGCCTGTAAAGTGGCACATTTTTCCCATGTTTAGAACAGTCCCTGCACAAAATGACATTTCTAAAGGAAAAAAAGTCATTTAAAAGTACTCGCGGCTATAATGAATTGTCTATGGGAGAAATCAAAAGTGCTAATTTTAACCACTTACCGACCGGCCACTGTATATATACGTCATTTTTTTGAAGATGAATATCTCGGTAACGGCAGCAGCTGCTGCCACAACCGAGGTATCCATCTTTAGGGCCGGCGGTTCTGTACATGATAATGGTGGTCTCTGCAGCGGTTTTGCCGCGAGATCACCGTTATCGGCGGCAGGAGAGGTGCCACCCCCCTCCCGCCGCTCTCCCGCGCCCTCCGCCGCTTACCGGTAGCAGCGGAGGCGATCGGGTCCTTTCCCTTCCTCAGTTTGGAGACGAGTGAGGCTAAGATGGTGCCTACCCGTCTCCATACCATAGGACGGCCGGAGTGACGTCATTACGTCAGCTCCGCCCACTTCTCTTAAAGGCACATTTTTTCTTGTGTCATTTTTTTAAACGACTTTTTTTTTTGCATTAAAGTCTAAATATGAGATCTGAGGACTTTTTGACCCCAGATCTCATATTTAAGAGGACCTGTCATGCTTTTTTCTATTACAAGGGATGTTTACATTCCTTGTAATAGGAATAAAAGTGATCCAAATTTTTTTTTTTAAAACAGTGAAAAAATAAATAAAATAAAGTAAAATAAATAATTAAAAAATAAATAAATTTTAAAGCGCCCTGTCCCAAAGAGCTCGCGCGCAGAAGCGAACGCATATGTGAGTAGTACCCGCATATGAAAACGGTGGTCAAACCACACCTGTGAGGTATCGCCGCGACCGGTAGAGCGAGAGCAATAATTCTAGCCCTAGACCTCCTCTGTAATGCAAAACATGCAATCTGTAGAATTTTTTAAACGTCGCCTATGGAGATTTTTAAGGGTAAAAGTTTGACGCCATTCCACGAGTGGGCGCAATTTTGAAGCGTGACATGATGGGTATCAACATTATATTTCACAATATAAAAAAAAAAATGGGCTAACTTTACTGTTGTCTTATTTTTTTATTCAAAAAAGTGAATTTTTTCCCAAAAAAGTGCGCTTAGAAGACCGCTGCGCAAATACGGTGCAAAAAAAAGTATTGCAATGACCGCTATTTTATTCTCTAGGGTGTTAAAAAACAATATATAATGTTTGGGAGTTCTAAGTAATTTTCTAGCAAAAAAAACCTGTTTTAAACATGTAAACACCTAAAATCCAAAACGAGGCTGGTCTTTAAGTGGTTAAAGGCTTATAATGCATGGTATTGTCATAAAAAGTGTTTGGGGACTTGGGTCCTGCCCCAGGGGACATGTATCAATGCAAAAAAAGTTTTAAAAATGGCTGTTTTTTCGGGAGCAGTGATTTTAATAATTATTAAAGTGAAAAAATAAAAGTGAAATATTCCTTTAAATTTTGTACCTGGGGTGTGTCTTTAGTATGCCTGTAAAGTGGCGCATTTTTCCCGTTTTGGAAAAAAAGTCATATAAAAGTACTCGCGGCTATAATGAATTGTCGGGTCCCGGCAATACAGATAAAAGTCATTGAAAAAAATGGCATGAGATCCCCCCAGTCCATTACCAGGCCCTATGGGTCTGGTATGAATATTAAGGGGAACCCCAAACCACATTTTTTTTTAAAAATTACGTGGGGGTCCCCCCAAATTCCATACCAGACCCTTCAGGTCTGGTATGGATATTAAGGGGAACCCTGTGCCAATTTTTTTTTAAAAATGGCGTAGGGGTCCCCCTCAAAATCCATACCAGACCCTTCAAGTCTGGTATGGATTCTAAGGGGAACCCTGTGCCAAAATAAAAAAATGGTGTGGGGGTCCCCCCAAAAATCCATACCATACCCTTATCCAAGCGTGCAACCTTGCAGGCCGCAGGAAAAAAAGGGTGGATGAGAGAGCACCCCCCCTTCTGAACCATACCAGCCCAAGGCTACCCCAAAGCACTCTCCCCATGTTGAGGGGGAGGGGTACCCGTACCATTTCACAGAAAAGTGTCAAAATGTTTAAAAAAACAAGACACGCCTTTTGACAAGTCCTTTATTAAAAAATAAAAAAATAAAAATATCCCACGAAGTCCATTCATCTTCTTCTATGGCTCCACCGACGGACCAAAAAATAAAATAAAAAAGATCCGCCTCCATGGGAGGCACCCGCCTTATGACGCTTCAGCACGGATGACCTCTGACGCCACGGGGGAAGCCATTAGGAAGTCATAGGGGGGCGGGGTCACCCGGGTACGTCACCGTGTGGCTCCGCCATCACTTATAAAAGAACTGTCATCCGCGCTGAAGCATATCTAGTGGGTACAAATCCTACTTGATCCTTGTGTATGAGTCTAGGGATTACTTGGGAAAGTCTGTTGGCCCAAATTTTTGTTAAGATCTTGTATTCAGAATTAAGCAAAGCTATGGGTCTATAATTGTCAGGGAGGGAGGAATCTTTACCACTTTTTGGGATCACTAAGATATGAGCCTGAATAAATTGGGGGTGGGGTATAGTTCCTTTTAGCAATGAGGTAAATAGAGATATCAGATGGGAGGTTAAAATTGGGAGGAAAGTTTTATAATAAGAGTAAGGTAGGCCATCTGGGGATTTATAAGTTGTGAGGTTTTCGACTACTTCAGCTAATTCTTCGGGCATAACCGCAGAATTCAAGGATGAGAGATGGGCAGGTGTAAGGAATCAAAAAAGGAGTTAAAGTTTTATTGTGTGAAGTGGTAGTTGGTGTCTGTTTTTAGACAGTTATATAATTTGTGATAAAATTCTCAAATACTTTGGACATGGTAAGAGGGCAGTAAGTGGGCGTACTATTAGTTTGCATGAGAAAATCTGGGGATGAATAGAAGGGGCGAGGTTTCAATTTATTCACCAGCATTCTGTGAGGTTTGTTAGAATACCCGTAGAATTTCTGTTTGGACCACAGAAGAGATTTATCGATTCTCTTCATATCCAGGGATCAGAACTGGTTTCGTAGAAAAATAACAGCTTGGAGCCTATTCACCGTGAGGGAAGACACCAAGAGCCTCTCAGCTTTACGGAGTTTGGACAGAATAGAAGAGCGTTGGAACACTGCATCTTTTTTCAAGCAGGAGCTTGTAGAAATACATTGACCCCGGAAGACAGCCTTATGTGCTTCCCACAAGGTGGAGGTCTCAGAGACGATGTTCTCTTTGAGTTGGAAGAACTCAGACAGGCTGCTGCATAGGTGGTCTCTAGTCTCTGTGATATGGAGCAAGGATTCATTGAGATGCCAATGGCATGTTCTGAGGGAGGCGGAGGATAGGGCAATGTCTAGGTGAACATAGAGTGATCAGACCAGGTTATGGGATTCTTTTCTGAGGAAACCGTAGATGTCAAAAGGGGGAAGGATACAAAGAAGTGGTCCACTCTAGAGTAAAGCTTATGGGGATGAGAGTAGAATGTATACTGCTTATGTGTGGGTTGCTTAATTCTCCAAAACATCTAGGAGATTGCGTGCTCTTATGAGTTTACGGAAGGAGGCTGAGAGGCGGTTGACTGTAGAAGCCACCGTGGAGGGAAATAGTAAACATCTATCTTTGCCAGGGGACATAGTCATATTAAAATCTCCACCTATGATCGTAAAGGGTTGGGAGAATGTGTCTAAGTTGTCAAACATGGTAGAGAGGAACTGAATTTGGCCAGAGTTAGGAGCATAGACATTAACTAAAGTAAGAGAACGGGCGAGGAATGTGCAATCCAAGATAATAAATCTGCCATGTAGTTCTAAATATGAAGATTTGATTCACAGGGGGCATGAGCTCTTAATTAAAATCACCACTCCAGAAGGGTCAGAGGCTATAAAAGCTGTCGGGAAGCATTTGCTGGCAAATTTAAAGGACCCCCCAGGGCATAAATGAGTCTCCTAGATCATAATCACATCAGCCCCAGAAAATTTAGGGATGGAAGGCCCAAGTTGCGCAGGAGGGTATCACTTTCCTGGAGGTCACATATAGAATACTGTATGCCATCGCAGGAAGCAGAGAGGTAAAAGGGGAGACCCCAGCGATATACAACTTTGTGAGCCTGGAGGTGGAGTGTTACAGGGCGAAGGCTCCTTCATTTTGCAAGAGTAATAGGGGAAAGATCACTGAAGATCTGGATCTTGAACCTTTTGAAATCGAGCCTGGATTTATTGCAGGTAGCAATAGTTAGAGCTTCTTTGCTGTCATAATAATGGAAGCAGACAATTACGTCCTGCGGGTATGCCCCAGCTGGGTGTTTGGGAGCTAGTGACCTGTGATCTAATCACCAGTCAATATCAGGGATATTGGGAGCTACTATGTTGAATAGGCTCAGTAGGTAGGGACGGAGGTCCTGGTCTTCCACTGTTTCTGGGCTACCACCGCAGATTTTTTCTGTGCTCCCTATTCTCCAGGTCTTCCTGTTGGGCTTGGAGCTGGCTGACAGTGTGTTTTATAGCAGCATTGTCCTCTTCCAGGACCTGTACATACTGTATAAGTTCATCAAACTTTGTCTCCAGGGTGTCAGTGCTCTCTCCCAATTGTACAATTTCCCCTCTCAGTTCATTAGCAAGTTTCCCCACCTCTCGTGCAATATTGTGAGTGAGGTTCTGGAGCACAGAATGCAGTTTTGCATCTAACACTTCTGCTGTTAGAGGGGGTGAGAGATCCCTGAGCTTAAGTGCGGTGGTTATCAAAGAGGGTACTTTCCTCAGGTGCGTGGTGTTCTGGTGGGTCCGGCACGTCATCTTGAATACTTGAGGCCGGGGATGCAGGCCTGAGTAGGTAGTGATCCATGGTGCAGGAAGTCCGTGGCCCAGGAAATGCAGGAATATGTATGCCGCTGATATCCTATTTTGCCCATGAGATGCATGGCAGTTGCGGGAGTATGGGGAGGTGACTCCCGTGGCTGTTGTCGGGTAGCGGGAGTCCTGGAGAGTCGGCGAGGGACAGAGCTGGAGTCTCACATGTCTGCCATGATCAGAAGCCACACATGGGCCCCCCACAATATTTATTTATTTTTTTTTTGTTTCATAAAATTTTTATTGATTGAACAAATAAATGTAATACAACATTGTCATGTAAATGAAACATAACATAATCACATAGTCATCTGAGTAACATTTGGGTTAAAGTGAATTATACAATCAATAGTAATGCCAAGATGAATTGGACAATTTTGATAACTGTATTTAGAGTAAATACAAATTATATATTTATACATAGCTGCTTAATGAATATTAAGGTGAGTTAGCTCACTATATGAGCAAGGTGGGGTAAAAAAAAAAAAAATAAAGGAGAGAGAAAGAAAGAAAAGGGTTGTGGGGGGGGGGGGGGGGAAGGTGAATAAAGACTATTTATTTATTATAGTAGTCTAATGATCTCTTTGGTTTTTTCTGTATGATTTGTTTTGGTGAAGGAATCCTATTAATAATTAGTTAATAATAGCTTTGTAAGACTGTGAGTTTTTGAATTCAAACCAGTTGTACCATGTTGATGTAAATTTTGAAATCTTCTCCTGAGAAATACTTATAAGTTCTTCTATCTTTTCTATATTGTTTATTCTCCGGAACCATTCTTTTTTCGATGGAATAGAGTTTGAGCGCCAGTGGTATGGGATACAGTGTCTCGCTGCATTTGTCATGAACATGGGTAAAGATTTTAAATATTGTTTTTTGGGGATTGAAGTATAGTGTAGGAGGTATTGTGCTGGATTAAAACTTATGTTCTCTGAAGTGAGTGAGGTAATGGTTTCATGAACCATTTTCCAGAAGTTTTGTAATAGAGGGCATGACCACCAAATATGGAGCATTGAGCCTTCTTCCTGTATATTTTTATATTCTATATTGTATTAAATTTATTTTATATAAAACTATACATATCCTTGTCTATGTCCTTAAGGTACCAAGATAATCCATACTTTTCTCCCTTTTTCCAGGGGCACTTCTGAGGTGACCCCAGGCACCTATTTCTATGATATATGAATGATGACACCCACCCCTATCCCAAGAAAAACTCTCAACTGAGGCAATATCTTATTGTTATTGCGTATTTTAAATCTTTGGTCTATTAGTAATCAACTCCTCTATATATTAACACATTTCAATATTTTATTTAGGCTGCTATATAAAACTAATAGGTGAAGTTTGCTAACAGATCAACTGTTAAACACTTAGCAATTTCTCATGTTTGTATATATTAGCTCTAGACACTTACAATCATAATAGCATAGGATCCCATTCCACACACATACAGAAAAAGCCAATAATGGAGAAGCTGCACAGGATTATTATCTTTAATAGAAACTACTAAGAGTGCACAAGGTAATCTAGTTACAGTGATACTCATATTTGTATTTACAGCAGACGCACTCATAACACAGGATTCATAGAGCATTATAATTTGTGTAAAGAGACAGCACAGCAGTTTTCTAATGAAACAGAACAGCAAAAGCTGTTCACATCTGTAATTTAATTATGTGAGTTCCCAGAGCAGAACGGGGAAGGGAGCTATGGACTACTCATCTCACTCATTCATCTATGTGTGTAGATGAGCTTGAGCTAGTGGACCCTGTAAACAACAGTTTTTTTGTTTTTGTTTTAAGAGCAGCTAACAAACAGACACATGACATGTGGAATGAAATCTAAAGATCCCCCTGCTAACTGGATATGTAAATATAAAATATTCATATTTACCTGGTTAAAAAAATATATTTATTTAGGTTTTAGTATTATTTAATTCATTAATAATGTTTAAAAGCACTATAAATTCCTTTCATTCTAATAATGCCCCTGCTCATTAATCTGCAGTAGGCAGGCCCACAAAATGATACATAATAAAAGTTGTTCTTGACTGATAATTATTTTACTTGATTTTGATTTGTTGACTCCTGATAGTATTATATTTTTTTATAACAGTTTGTGGAAGGTTAACCACTTGCTTACTGGGCACTTAAACCCCCCTCCTGTCCAGACCAATTTTCAGCTTTTAGCGCTGTCGCACTTTGAATGACAATCGCGCGGTCATACAACACTGTACCCAAATGAAATTTTTATACTTTTTTCCCCACAAATAGAGCTTTCTTTTGATGGTATTTGATCACCTCTGCGTTTTTTATTTTTTGTTAAAAAAATTGAAAAAGACAGAATTAAAAAAAAAAAATTATATATTTTTTATATTTTGTTATAAATTTTTGCAAACAGGTAATTTTTCTCCTTCGGTGATGTACGCTGATGAGGCGGCACTGATGGGCACCGATAGGTGGCAGTGATGGGCACTGATGGGTGGTGGTGATGGGCACTGATGGGTGGCAGTGTTGGGCACTGATTGATGGCAGCACTGCTAGGTGGCACTGATAGGTGGCACTTGTGGGCATTGTTGGTGGCACTTGTGGGCATTGTTGGTGGCACTTGTGGGCATTGTTGGTGGCACTTGTGGGGCATTGTTGGTGGCACTTGTGGGCACTGTGGGCACTGGCAGGTGGCAATAACAAATGGCACTTGGAGGCACAGATGAGGCATCTGTGCCTCCTTCCTCTTCGGGACCGATGTCCCTTTCACATAAGCCGGTGATCGGCTTTTTTTTCCTCCTCACGCTCTCAGCGTGAGGAGAAAACGAAACCGATCACCGAGTCTTGTTTACATCATGTGATCAGCTGTCATTGGCTGACAGCTGATCACATGGTAAGGGGCCGGGACCGGCCCCTTACTCGGATCTGTGATCATCCGAGTCTCCGTGACTCGGTGATCACAGCGCGCACACCGCGCGCCCTGCAGGGAGCGCGCGGTGCGCGTGTACAGGGGATGACGTCCTATGACGTCCTCCCGGAGATTGAGGTCCGCGCTGTAGCAGTCATTCGGCTATGGCCCGGACCTCAAGTGGTTAAAGTAAAAAACAGCGTGGAAAATTATGTTTCAGTCTTGAACTTTGAACATTTTTTTGACATACAAATCTTTCTTTTACTGCCAACCTGTGCATTTGTTTGATCTGAGAAATATATCTTATCTGAATTTGACATTCAACAAACTTAGAAATGCAGCTACTGTACACATATTTTATCTTTGTGTCAAATTATTTTACAAAGTGGTAGAGGTGAGTTCAAGTGTGAGTTAAGAGATAGTAGGATCCTGTTATTGCATGTTTGCATGAAATATTTCCTATCTGTCATTTTTTTTTTATCAGAAATAGGTAAGGCATATAGAAGCGATGCCATCCACAGTAACATTTGAATAGAATAACTATACTGACAATATTAGGGCTAAAGCAAGGTTGATAAACATTATACATTATACTGAGCAGTACACTTTCCTCCAGGGCTCTGTTTTCCATCCATCCAGACACAAGTGAATAGGGATGAGCTTCAAGTTTGAGTTGAACGTAAGTTCGACTTGAACATCGACCATTCGACCGTTCGTCGAATTATGAACATTATGGGCCGTTTGCGCCAAATTCGAGTGGAGCGCCACAGCCCATAATTCACTGCAGCATCACAGTGCATTGCTGGTTGATGATTGACCAAGCATGCACTATGACCCACATGCTTTGGCCAATCACAGCGCGGTAAGAACTGAGAGCCATAATTGGCCAAAGGCAGGGTGGCTTTGGCCAATTATGCCTCAGGGGATTTAGTACACGCCCCACACTATATAAGGCCGCCTGGAAGTGCGTATGTGTGTGTGTGTATATATTATATATACACTGTATTCAGTTTAGCTAGATCTGTTCCTGTTATTCTCTTCCTAATATACTTACAGGCAGGCAGCTGCAGTATTTTCAGTCAGTGTGCTGTATCCTGTGCACAGTGTGCAAATAAAGCTACTGTAACTGCAGACAATTTCTGGTGTTCTCTTCCTAATAATACTACAGGCAGGCAGCTGCAGTATTTTCAGTTAGTGTACTGTATCCTGTGCACAGTGTGCAACTAAAGCTAACTGCAGACAATTGCTGGTGTTCTCTTCCTAATAAAACCACAGGCAGCTGCAGTATTTTCAGTCAGTGTACTGTATCCTGTGCACAGTGTACAACTAAAGCTACATGCAGACAATTTCTGGTGTTCTCTTCCTAATATTACCACAGGCAGGCAGTTGATTCAGCTAGCTGCAGTATATTAGTGTACTGTTTACTGGGCGCAGTGTGCAGCTAAAGCTCACTGCAGACAATTCCTGTTGTTTTCTTCCTAATAATACTAAAGGCAGGCAGGCGATTCAGCTAGCTGCAGTATAATCAGTATAGATATACATCCCAGCTTTGTGCAGCTACATCTCACTGCAGGCCATTCCCTGTGTATCTATTCCAATACATAAAAGACAGTATGTCTGGAAGGCCAACAAGGAGAGGCAGACAGTCACAGGCCAATAAAAGAGGGCAAGTAGGCTCTGTGTCCAGAGGCAACAGTGCTGGTTGTGGACATGGTGCATCCTCATCAGCACGTGGCCGTGGGGCACGCTTGTCCTTTTTCTCGGCAGCTGGCCATGTTGAGCCACAACATGCTGAAGAGTTGGTAGAGTGGATGACCAAGCCATTCTCATCCTCCTCATCCTCTGTCACCCAGACTACTTTGGCTGCCAATGCAGGTGCCAAAGCGGCCTATTCCTTGGACTCAAGGTCATCATCAGTTACTCCTTCCCTAGCCCCACCAGAGGAGTCCGCTGAACTGTTTGACCACAGTGTCGGGTACATGCTGCAGGAGGATGCGCAACGTTTTGAAGGCTCCAATGATGGTACCCAGCTTGAGGAAGGCAGTAACATGAGCCCAGAGAGAGAGGTTGCCCAAGAAGGACAACAAACTGGCAGTCATGTTCCCCCAGTGTCATGAGAGGGTTTACCCGTTGGTGGCGCTATCGGTCTCTTGGATCGCAGTACCAATGTCCACCAGTGGGTGTCTTCCAACACCTGGGACCTGCAGTAAGAGGTCTCTCCTGCTGGTGGCACTGTTGCATCCCTGGGCAGTAGTACCAGTGTCCACCAGCGGGTGCACTCCGGCAGTGTGGAGCAAACAGCACACACTGCGCTCAGCTGTGACATGAGGTCAATTACCACAGCCTTATAAATACCCGGCAAGCCCTCATAGGCTTGCCTTGGTATCTTTCTCCCTGCGCCCTGACCTTGCTGCCTGTATCCTGATTATGAACCTGTTTCTGTCCTGTCCTGCTCTGCTCCGATCCGATCCCTATCCCAAGCCCATCCTGTTCTTGTCCCTCCTGATTTCCTTGGATCCCTGCCCTGCAGCTTAGCCATCCATCCTCTCCCTGTCCTGCTGGTTTCCTGTCCTTGCCCATCTGCTGACCTCCCTGTGTATGACCTTAGCCTGGCTTTGTTTACGATTCCTGTATCTCCATTTACTTGTATATATTGTTGTTTGTAGTGAGTTTGTTGTGTTGGTTTTGCACTGTTTATATTCCTTTTACTTATCACTTGTTAATAAACACCATTATTTCACTTACATGTGTTTCTGGTCTCCTCTGTGCAGTCCACACGGTCTGGTCAATTAGATCTCCTGACAGTATACCAAGGCCATCCCTGACCAGACGTGGCTGCATTGAGGAAAACATCCTGGTTTGTCGGGTCTGCTAATATGGATTTCGATGAAATCATTTATTATTCTCTGCTAGCAGAAGAGGATGGTGAATATTGTTGCCAGATTTTAAAAGGGTGGACTAGTGACCAGCTGATGGAAACTATCCGATCAGCTCATTCCCTAGTGGATCAGGGGTATATGTCTTTTGAAGATGTTCAGCCCCTGATCCAATTATGTGCAAAACCAACCCTGTCATGCATTCCCGAGGGAAGTGATGATTTTTGCCCCCCTTCAATTGTGGCCAAGTTGAATCCCTGGTTTGGTTGTTGGAGGATGATCCGGCCTATTTTATGGAGCATTATTCCTCCTGTTCACAGCAGGTGTTGTCTAATTGCATCCAGTCGGTGCAATCCTTAATTTAGTCAGGCTGTGTGTGAATCAGCGTTTGTTCAACCTGTGCTGCAGGCATGGTCAGATCTCCTGTCTTTTGCTAAGCCACAATATTCCAGCCCTGCCATTAATCATCTGCCTTCCCAAAAATCTATCTCCCCGTCGCCTATGGCAACCTCAGCTATAGCCCAGTTTAATCAGCCCCCTACCAAATACTACCACCCAGTCTCCAAGTGTTGCACCTATCCTGCCTTCAATCCACCTGTCTCTTCTCCTCCACCTGTAACAGTCCCACAAAACCCTTCTCTAGCTACAGTTCCTTGGTTTTCCTTCGATCCAGCTACTTTCTTTTCTTACAGCCCTGCACCTACATACAAAACTGCAGGGGCTAAACCAAAAAAGAAACAAAAATTCTTCCCAACCCACACCATCTTGCCAGTAACCCAACCTGCTCCTGCTACCCAGTCTGATGTCTCGATGCCTGCCTTCCAGCCGGATGTCTCGATGCCTGCCTTCCAGCCGGGTGTCTCGATGCCTGCCTTCCAGCCAGATGTCTCGATGCCTGCCTTCCAGCCAGATGTCTCGATGCCTGCCTTCCAGCCGGACGTCTCGATGCCTGCCACCCAGCCTGACGTTCCAGTGCCTGCCACCCAGCCTGACGATCCAGTGCCTGCCACTCAGCCTGACGATCCAGTGCCTGCCACTCAGCCTGACGATCCAGTGCCTGCCACTCAGCCTGACGATCCAGTGCCTGCCACTCAGCCTGACGATCCAGTGCCTGCCACTCAGTCTGACGATCCAGTGCCTGCCACTCAGTCTGACGATCCAGTGCCTGCCACTCAGCCTGACGATCCAGTGCCTGCCACTCAGACTGACGATCCAGTGCCTGCCACTCAGTCTGACGATCCAGTGCCTGCCACTCAGTCTGACGATCCAGTGCCTACTGTCCAGTCCAATGTACCTATTGTCCAGCTTGGTATGCCAGCACCTGCTGTTCTGCCCGATGTGCCAGCGAATGTGTCTGCTGCCCAGTCTAAAGTTCCAGTAGCCGTTGCCTGGTCTGATGTCTCGGTGTCAGCTTTCCAGTCCGCTTCCCAGCCTGATGTGCCAGTGCCTGCTACTCAGCCAGTTGTGCCAATGCCTGTGCCCGCTGCCCAGTTTGAGGTCCCAGTGCCTGCTGGTCAGTCTGAAATCCCAGTGTCCATGTTTCAGTCTGACGCTCCAGTGACCACTGACCAGTCCGATGCACCTGTTGTTCAGCCTGATGTGCCAGTACCTGCTGTTCTGCCTGATGTGCCAGCGCCTGTCTTTACTGTCCAGCCTGAAGTTCCAGCACCTGCTGCCCAGTCTGATGTTTCGGTACCCACTTTCCGGTCTGATGTGCCCATCCTCCAGCTTGATATCCTGGTACCTGTCTTCCAGCCTGATGTCGTGATGTTGGTATCTCAGCCTGAGGTTTCTGTGCCCGTGTCTCAGCCTGAAGTTTCGGTGCCCGTGTTTCAGCCTGGAGTCTCAGTGCCCGTGTCTCAGCCTGCTGAATCGGTGCCCGTTACCCAGTCTGTTGAATCAGTGCCCGTTACCCGGTCTGCTAACCCGGTGCCCGTTACCCAGTCTGCTAAACCGAAGTCCATCACTTTGCCTGCCAAGCCAGTACCCATTATCCGGTTTGCCGAACCAGTGCCCGGTGTTCAGCTCGTTGAGTCGGGGCCTATTACACAGCCCACTGGGCCGGGGTCCGTTACCCAGCTTGCTGAGCCAGTGCCTGTAATCCGGCCTGCCCTTACTGTTCGGCCTAATGCTCCAGAGACTGCTGCCCAGTTCGATGACCCGGAGCCTGCTTCCCAGCTCGATGACCCGGAGCCTGCTTCCAGCTCGATGACCCGGAGCCTGCTTCCAGCTCGATGACCCGGAGCCTGCTTCCCAGCTCGATGCCCCGGAGCCTGCTTCCCAGCTCGATGCCCCAGAGCCTGCTTCCCAGCTCGATGACCCGGAGCCTGCTGCCCAGCTCGAAGTGCCCATGCCCGCTGCCAGCCTGATGTGCTTGCTGCCCAGCTCGAAGTGCCCACTGCCCAGCTTGGTGTTTTCCTGCCCTCTGTCATCTCGGATGTGCCCGCTGTCATCTCGGATGTGCCCGCTGTCTTCTCAGACGTACCCACTGTCCAGTTTGATGTACCCGATGCCCGGCCTGATATGCCCTCATCTGTTCGGTTGGAGGCCATGAACTTTGGACAATCACACCTTGTTGGAGCATCCGGAGGCCACTCCTTTAGGGGGGGGTACTGTCATGAGAGGGTTTACCCGTTGGTGGCGCTATCGGTCTCTTGGATTGCAGTACCAGTGTCCACCAGTGGGTGTCTTCCAACACCTGGGACCTGCAGTAAGAGGTCTCTCCTGCTGGTGGCACTGTTGCATCCCTGGGCCGTAGTACCGGTGTCCACCAGCGGGTGCACTCCGGCAGTGTGGAGCAAACAGCACACACTGCGCTCAGCTGTGACATGAGGTCAATTACCACAGCCTTATAAATACCCAGCAAGCCCTCATAGGCTTTCCTTGGTATCTTTCTCCCTGCGCCCTGACCTTGCTGCCTGTATCCTGATTATGAACCTGTTTCTGTCCTGTCCTGCTCTGCTCCGATCCGATCCCTATCCCAAGCCCATCCTGTTCTTGTCCCTCCTGATTCCCTTGGATCCCTGCCCTGCAGCTTAACCATCCATCCTCTCCCTGTCCTGCTGGTTTCCTGTCCTTGCCCATCTGCTGACCTCCCTGTGTATGACCTTGGCCTGGCTTTGTTTATGATTCCGGTATCTCCATTTACTTGTATATATTGTTGTTTGTAGTGGGTTTGTTGTGTTGGTTTTGCACTGTTTATATTCCTTTTAATTATCACTTGTTAATAAACACCATTATTTCACTTACATGTGTTTCTGGTATCCTCTGTGCAGTCCACACGGTCTGGTCAATTAGATCTCCTGACACCCAGCTGCAGCATACTGCCAGGTTTGCTCCAGTGACGAGGAGGGAGGGGATGATGAGCTCACTGACTCTAAGTGGGTGCCTGATAGGAGAGAGGAGGAGGAGGCGGAGGAGGAGGAGGCACATCTCCAAAGAGGCAGGATGCCCTCCAGGGGCCAGCTTAAGGGCAGCCAACCGACTGCAACACACCGCAGAGCTCCGCAAGTGCAGGGCACTGGTGACTCCGTGCGTTATTCCAAAAGTTCTTTGGTGTGGACCTTTTTTGAGACGTGTGCAACAGATTGCACCGTTGCTATTTGCAACATATGTCTGAAGCGTATCAAGCGTGGACTAGACAGCAAGCGCTTCAGCACCACATGCTTAATCAGACATATGTCAAGCTCCCATGCAGCCTGTTGGCAACACTACCTAAAAGACCCACACCAAAGAACAAGGCGGACCTCTCCTTGCTCCTCCTCATCAGCTGGGATCTTTAACCCCACTATACCTTCAGTCCTCTCAGAAACCTGCACTGAGAGGAATGAAGGTGTACAATTAGGTGTGCCACTGCCAAGTACTTGCGGGCAATCTGCTATCGGTACACCAACGTCCGATTCTAGCAGGCAGATTTCCCTACCCCAGTTGCTCCACCGGCGAAAGAAGTTTGCTTCCAGCCATCCACATGCCCAGCGTTGGAATGCTAGCTTGGCTAAATTGCTAGCACTTCAACTGCTGCCTTTTCAGTTGGTAGACTCTGCCCCCTTCCGTGAGTTTGTGGAATGTGCTTCTGGTTCTCTACCGGCATGTAGAAGGCAATGTCCATGCCTCACTGGACAGGGCGGTCACCGGTAAGGTGCATATTACCGCTGACTCATGGTCCAGCAGGCATGGACAGGGATGTTACCTATCTTTCACCGTGCACTGGGTGACTCTGGTGGCAGCTGGGAAGGATGCAGGACAGGGTGCAGTAGTGTTGGAGGTTGTTCTGCCACCACGTCTCCAAAATTCTACTAGTGGTGATTCTGCTACACCTCTCTCCTCCACCCCCTCCTCTTCTTCTTCCTCCATGGCCTCTTCCTGTGCTGATTTTGTCCTCGGAACCAGCGGTGCTCCGTAGGTATTCAAGGGGCTATGCAAGCATGCAGGCAAAAAGATGCCATGCGGTGCTTGAGCTGGCGTGCTTGGGGGACAGGAGCCACACTGGGGAAGAAATTCTGTCTGCTCTGCAGGGGCAGGCTCAGAGGTGGTTGATGCCACGCCAGCTTAAGCCAGGAATGGTGGTTTGCGACAATGGCACCAACCTCCTCTCCACCCTCCGACAGGGACAACTGACCCATGTGCCCTGTTTGGCTCACATCCTTAACTTGGTGGTGCAGCGGTTCTTGGGCAGGTACCCGGGCTTACAGGATGTCCTGAGGCAGGCCAGGAAAATCTGTTTGCATTTCCCCTGGTCATATATTGCCAGTGCTTGGCTGGCTGACCTCCAAAAGGAAACCTACAGTACCTGTCTTGTTCGCACCACCTGTATACTGCTGTTCAGAGTATATAGGGCCTGGGGGCCCCACGCCTTTCCTTTTTTTATTTGGGTGCGGGGTTCCCCTTAATAACCATACAAGACCCAAAGAGGCTGGTAATGGGCTGGGGGATGTATCTCAATGATTTTTATCTATATTGCTGGGACCAGACATGACATTAAAGCCGCAAGCAGTTTTAAATTACTTTTTTCCTTTAGAAATGTCATTTTAAGCAGGGACTGTTCTAAACACGGGAAACATGTGCCACTTTACAGGCATACTATAGACACCGCCCAGGCATGATATTAAAAGGAATATTTCACTTTTATTTTTTCACTTTAAGCATCATTAAAATCACTGCTCCCGAAAAAAACGTCAGTTTTTAAAACTTTTTTGCATTGATACATGTACCCTGGGGCAGGACCCGGGTCCCCAAACCCTATTAAGGACAATAACTTGCATATTAGCCTTTAAAATTTGCACTTTTGATTTCTCATGTTTGAGTCCCATAGACTTTAACGGGGTTCGAAAGTTCGTGCAAACTTTCGGTCCGTTCGAATGTTCTGATGCGAACCGAACCAGGGGTGTTCGGCTCATCCCTACAAGTGAATAGCGCTCAGTGGGTTGAATAGTTTGACAAGGCTTTTTTGAGCAATGGTTTTTGGTAATAATTGGAATGCGGAAAAGAAAATCACATTCTTCCTGACCAGTGTTCGCAGTATTATCTGCAGCAAAATCAGGAAAATGTGTGCCCATTTTATTAGAGCATGACTCTATAAGTGTCGCCAGATATAAAAATGATCCCCCTTTTAATCTAGTTATGTATCCATTAATAGGACATAAAGCATACCATAGAATAAAAAAAAGAAATGGTCCATAGAACAAATAGATAAAAATCTCAGTCGCCGCACACCATAAAAGCCCAGCACATGTAATAAGTGATAGTAGCCCCAGACTAACTCCATCCAGTCCACACACCCTGACATGTTTTGCCCCACCCACAGGGCTTAGTCATGGAGATAAGGATATCCCTGTGGTAGGGAGGGTATATATTGCATCATGGGCCACTATGATGATTAATTAGCAAACAAACAGGCGAAGACTAAAGAGGGGGGGAGAGGTAAAAAAAAACTGCACAGGATAAAAAATAGATTTGTATAGCCAGCAGCGACTTCTGTTCTTCTTCATGTGTGGCAAAAATATATCATGTGTTGGCATGGATTTTAAAGCATATGTGATTCCCAAACTATTAAGGAAGAAATTGAAAAATTTTAAAAGTCCCCCTCTCAGAAAAGAAAATGAAAGGTAAAAATAAGAATGAAAATAAAGAGTGATCAAAAAAAGGAAAAAATAAAAAGGTTAGCAACAAAGGATACCTTATTTAGAACCCCCCGAAAAAACACTTTGACCCAGAAAATCGATGCTTAATGGCATTGCCTATTAATAACCCAGAAGGAAAAACATGACAAAAATGTTTAAAAAGTAAGATGTATGATTATTCTTCCAAATAAGCATGATTCAAATCAGTCAGGAATGTACAAGGGAAATAAAAAAGAATGAGATGTTGAGGTATTAGAGGGGATAAATGGAGGGGGTGGGGGGAGAAAGAAGGGCAGAGAAAAGAGTGGGGGGAAGGGGAGAAAGGAGGGGGAAGGAAAAATGATGGGAGGGAGGGAGGGTAAAGGAAGAAGAAGAAAAGAGGACCAGAGGAGAGAGGTGCGAATTTTATTCATAATAGTAGGTGATATCCCATTCATAGTTGGGACCCCTAGGAATGCAGGTGCCAAGTTTAAATATCTAGTTTATTTAACCACTTCAGCCCCAGAGGGATTTGCCCCTTAATGACGAGGCCATTTTTTGCGATACAGCACTGCGTTACTTTAACTGACAATAGCGCGGACGTGCAACACTGTACCCAAATAAAATTTGATCATCTCTGTGGTTTTTATTTTTTGCGCTATAAACAAAAAAAGAGTGACAATTTTGAAAAAAACACAATATTTTTTACTTTCTGCTATATTAAATATCCTCAAATTAAAAAAAAAAATTCTTCATCAATTTAGGCCAATATGTATTAGCGTCCATAAAATAGGGAATAGAGTTATGGCCTTTTTTTATTATTATTTTAATTTTACTAGTAATGGAGGCAATCTGCAATTTTTAGCGAGACTGCGACATTTCGGCAGACAGATTGGACACTTCTGACACTTTTTTGGGATCATTGACATTTATACAGCGATCAGAGCTAAAAAAAAGCAACTGATTACTGTATAAATGTCACTGGCAGGGAAGAGGTTAACAATAGGGGGCGATCAAGGGGTTAAATGGGTTTCCTCAGTGTATGTTCTAACTGTGGGGGGAGTGCACTGACTGGAGGAGGAGACCGATCGCTGTTTATAATCAGTAAGAACAGGAGATCTGTCTCCTCTCCCCTGACAGAATGGAGATCTGTCTGTTTACATTGACAGACCTCCGTTCTGTCTCTCTCAAGAGCGATCGTGGCCGCCGGGCACGTGCATCAGCTCCTATGTCACACAGTGGGTATGTGTGCCCCCACTTAAAGTGCCTGCCGTACAGCTATGGCGATTTGCGCAGGGGAGCCAACCTGCCGCCACATACTGATGGCAGCTGGTTGGCAACAGGTTAAAGACTTTGTCACATAAGTCGTTGGGACTCACAGGGTCCCTTTGTCAAGGCAACATAGTGACCAATTGTGGTATTCACTTTGAGCACACATCATTACAAGATCAAGAACTGTGAGGACTGCAGCTTCTTTTTAGACTTTATACATATAAAGTACCCACACCCTCACATCATTGAGACCCCTCAGGTATAACCAGAGTTGATTTCAGATCTTCATTGTTATACCTTACAGTTGCCACCCACTCAGACTAGCCAATGAAATCAAAGGGGCTGGCTGCTGCCTGTTTTTCTAATTAACTAGGATTTTGGTAAAAACTATCTTTAAAACTTCATAAATGTTTACAATTATGAGTTATGGATCCAAATATTAGATCATTCGTGCCAGTTCACACTACAGCGACTTGGGATCTGACTTGTAAGTCCTCAAGTCGCTCCAAGTTGCTGGACATAAGAAATGCCATAGAAGTAAAGAGCCATCTTAATGTACACTACTGAAGTTGCTCCAACTTCAGAAAAGGTTCCTGTACTACTTCAAGGCAACTTCTAGGCAACTTGTACCCATAGATTTCAATGGAAGTTGCCTCCAAGTCGGATCTCCATCTATATTGAAGCGACTTTACAGGACTTTTAGGAAAAAGAAAATAATTTACCCAGGTACTTCCCACGTTTACCCATGCAACCTCCTCCCTCCCACAGAGCTGATTATTCTGTGATTACCCACAGCCAAAGTCGCCTGTCCTGGGGGCAACTCACGCTGAAGTTGCCTTCAAATCTCCTTGCAAAGTCGCGCTGTAAGTCGAGTTGCCCCTGTGTGAACCGGAACTTAGTCTCAGTTGCTTTTCTGTTATGCATAGAGCCCAAACAAGTAGCAACATAAAAAAGTCCAAATATAAATAACTACACCCCATTTAATCTACTGATGTGTAGCTTGTGTTTGTGACAGCACACTTTTTCAGATGGCTTTATGATTGTGTGTTGCTTGTGATGAAAGTTATGAGATTTTACGCTTTTTTCCGTTTTTTTTTTTGCAGATTGAACTACACATTTGTCCATTGTAGGGTCAGGTTTCTCACCCCCAATCATTGTGCATTGGTTTGTAGTTGCCTAGTTTACAGTATCCCATTGTCACAGATCGGCTGCGGTGCTCATCTGTGTCCTACCTGCTTCTGCTGTAGGTCAGCTGGTTCCTGTTGTTCTGCAGCTTGTGTTCAGCTCTTGCTGCACTCAGCAGTTATGGGTGTCGCTGGCTACACCTGTTGTCTTTTATATAATATACTTCCTTCCTGCTACTTCCTGTCCAGCCTTCTATGTGCTTCTCTATTTTAATTCCACTCAGACCAGTTTCTGGTTGCTTGAGCAGCACTTGTTTCTGAGCTCCCTTTGTGTAACCTGCTTTAACCTGACCTCTCGTGAACTGATCTCTTGTGTACCGACTCGGCTAGTTCTCCTGATTATGTTGTCTGCTGCCTGCCCTGACCTTGGCTCGCTATCCGGCTCTCCTTTGCTTCATCCATCCATCCGTGTCTGAGAGTGTCTTCTGGTACTCTCCTAGCAAGCAGGGTGAACCCAGAGGTCGTGACCTGGGGTCAGCACGCAGCTAAGCCCAAACCCTCATGAGGGGGTCCCTGGCAGAATACCGTCTGGCCCTTAGACTCCACACCCTGGGGGATCCTGTGTCACCTGCTCACCTGTGGGCTCACAGTAGTAGTACCTTGACAGTTTGCTCAAGCCATGAGCTCCTCAGAGCGTCGGCCACTGACCGAGGATCAAATGCAACATCTAGTTCAGAGAATTAACTTCCAGCAAGCAAATCAAGAGCAAATAATGCTGGTTCTACAGGATCTTGCCTCCTGTCTCGATCGTCTGCAACTCGCTGCAATTTCAGCTCCTTCCGTTCCTGCTTCTGCTTCAGCTGCTACCGTGTTACCTGTTACACCTGGCAATCCCTGCTTGCATCTGCCGCCGCCGCCTCATTTTTCTGGTGACCCTGAAGCTTGTCGGGGCTTCATTAATCAGTGTTCCATCCACTTTGAACTTTCCAGCCACCATTTTCCAACTGATCACACCAAAGTCGCATATATCATCTCTCTCCTTTCTGGTGATGCTCTAGCTTGGGCCTCGCCACTCTGGGAATCACACGATTCTATCACCTCCGACCTCCAGGCCTTTTTGGATGCATTCCAGAAAACTTTTTATAAGCACGGCAGAGTGTCTTCTGCTGCTGGGGCCCTTATTCATCTTCGTCAGCAAGGAATGACAGTCCGCCAATAAGCAGTTCAATTGCGTATGCTGGCCTCTGAACTCAAATGGAATAATGAGGCCCTTACTGCTACCTTCTGGCAAGGCTTATCTGAGTGTGTAAAGGACAAACTCGCTGGATGCATTTCTACCACATTGAATTATTTTATCACATTGAGCATTCAAAAAGACATTCGCTTCCAGGAGCGGGCCCTGGAGAGATCCAGATCCAGTCATCCCCCTGCTGGCCATCCAGCACAGGTAGTCCAAAGACCTGTGGAATCCTCTCAGTCTTCAACCTCTCACACATTGGAAGAACCTATGCAGCTTGGGCGAACTCGCCTCACTCCAGAGGAATGTGCCCGGCACATGGGATTGGGCTTGTGCCTTTATTGTGGCGATAAAGGACATCTTTTGAACTCCTGTCCAGTCCGTCTGGGAAACTCCAGGGTCTAGGTCACTTGAAGAGAGGTGATCTAGACCGATCCTTTAATTTTGTCCGCTTCTCTCGTTTCACCCTTCCTGTGGCTATACACTGGGCTCAAAATGCCTATCAACTCTCTGCATAGGTTGACTCTGGAGCTGCCGGGAATTTCATTGAACAATCTTTGGCTTCCGAGTTGGGCATTTCCTTTGTTGCCTTGGCTATACGCCTCTCCGTGACCGCAGTAGATGGCTGCTTCTTGCCTATGATCCCCATACAGTTTAAAACCCCTCCTATTGTGTTACTCATTGGGGTTTTGCATGGTGAGGAAATCTGTTTCCTAATTCTGCCTAAATCCTCTAGCCCCATCATCCTGGGCCTTCCATGGTTGCAGAAACACTCCCTGCATCTTGATTGGAAATCTGGACAAGTATTGGCTTGGGGTCCTCAGTGTCAGCAACAATGTATTTCCAAGGTACTACCACCTCCTTCCATTCCTCTGGCCGAAACCTCCACTACGACCATGTTGCCTTCCCGATATCAGTCCTTCCGAGATGTTTTCTGGAAAAAATGCGCTGATCGCCTTCCTCCTCACAGAGACTATGACTGCTCCATTGATCTGTTTCCAGGGACCTCTCCTCCCCGAGGTTGAGTCTACCCTCTATCTATCCCAGAGACACAAGCCATGTTTAAATACATTCAGGAAAACCTGCAAAAAGGTTTCATTAGGAAATCCAACTCACCTGCCGGAGCCAGGTTTTTCTTTGTAGGGAAAAAAGATGGTTCACTCTGTCCATGCATCGACTACAGGGGCCTTAATGCCATCACCATGAAGAACCGATACCCTCTTCCTTTAATTTCTGAACTCTTTGACAGACTGCGGGGTTCTAGTGTTTTTACCAAATTGGATCTTAGAGGGGCCTACAATTTAATAAGAATCCGCGAAGGAGACGAGTGGAAGACCGCCTTTAACACCAGGGACGGACATTATGAATATCTTGTGATGCCCTTTTGCTTGTGCAATGCCCCAGCTGTCTTCCAAAACTTGGTTAATGAGATCTTCCGCGACCTTCTGTATGTCTGTGTTATTGTATATCTGGATGATATTCTTATTTTCTCACCAGACTTACTCACTCATCGTCTTCATGTGAAAGCTGTGCTTCAGTGACTACAGGACAATTGTCTATATGCTAAATTGGAGAAGTGTCTATTTGAACAAACACAAGTTCCATTCCTGGGCTACATAATCTCGTATCAGGACCTCCTCATGGACCCAGCCAAACTTTGAGCCATCTTTGAGTGGCCCAAGCCCTCTGGTCTTAAAGCCACTCAACGCTTTTTGGGCTTCACCAATTACTATCGCCAATTCATTCATAATTACACCACCTTGGTAGCTCCAATTACATTTCTCACCCGCAAGGGTGTCGATGCCCGGGTCTGGTCCCCTGAAAGCATTAATGCTTTCCACAAACTCAAGGTAGCCTTCCTCTCCGCCCCAATTCTCCTACTTCCGGACATTATTAAACCCTTTTCTCTGAAGGCTGATGCCTCTTCAGTAGGAGTCGGTGCCATCCTACTCCAAGCTCAGAAGGGCAAGTCTCAGCCTTGTGGATTCTTTTCCAAGAAGTTCTCAGATGCAGAGAGGAACTATACCATTGGGGATCGTGAGCTACTGGCTATTAAACTAGCTCTTCAAGAATGGCGACATCTACTAGAGGGTTCTCCCCATTGTATTACCATCTATACTGATCATAAAAATTTGCAGTATTTACAATCCGCAAAACGCTTGAACCCACACCAAGCTTCACCCGCTTCAATTTCAACATTACCTTTCATCCTGTATGAAAATGCAAAAATGCCAGGGAAAGGGGTTTGAAGCAAATACCCCAGGGACTTTTAAGGTGCTTTTAAATATATAATAAACACAGAAAGTAGACGAATCTGTACAGTATTTAAAAAAAAAAATCTATAATTTTTTATTAGAAATTCATTTTTTAAAACCATATGTCCTTGCAAGTAAGACATCATCATAAAAATTAGTACAAAATGGACCAACAATTTAACCCATTCAAGGGCACATAAAGACAGAGCTACTTAGCTCCATAACAATCTGCCGATCGACATGTTTCACGCTAATACGAGCTTCTTCAGGAATTTGTGGCAAAGATTGTAGTAAGCTCTAAACAGTAAATGAAAAAAACAATAAATGAAAAAACAATTATGAGAAATTATATATGCTAATTAACCATACAAAGTGTTAAACCAATGAGATACAGCAGAGTAATGAATCAAACATGTACAGAATAATGATCAAATATTATGAAACAAAATATATAAAAAATAAAGCAATATTGAAAGTTATAATGGTAGATAAATCTTACCAGGTTGTTGTGCACAAACAATGTATTAAGCTTGAAGTGGCTGAAAAACTGCTACAGCTTTTTCAAAATATAGGCTCTCATAAGTATGGGTTCCCTTGTCTTGGTATGGCCACAGAGGGATATAAAGTTTTGTATATTCCTTAAATAATAGAATTGTTAACAATTAGCCAAAGTATAAATGCAATAGGCATTTCAATTAGTCTATAACTCAGGAGGAGTCTATTACCTTAATGGAACCAACAGATGATTGCTTGAAGTGAAAAACACCTCCCAGCAGTTGATGAAAATAATGACCAAAATAGGTTGGTATATAATAAGATGGCAATGGTATGGGATATTATAGGTTGTGCAGAGAAAGAGATCCCTTCACTGCAACAGCTTCTGAGTAAAGACAATAAAAGAAACAGTAGTTAGGACGGCTTTGTAAGTGCAGCTGCTGTCACAAAAAGACAGGGCTGCAGATGAAGCACTTACTTGTGAGTATCCAAAGGCAAATAAACTTGAGAGCGATCTGTACACTCCCTATAGTGAGATGCCTGTAGCAGAGCAGTGTGCAGTGTAACGGACCGCCTTTATATACCCCCCATCCCGGCGGCGTCTGACCACACCGCCAGGATGCGGACGTCAATTGAGAATGCCTAGATTGCAGCTGATTGGGGGAGCGCAGCGGCGTCATGTCGACGTCGGCTGCGTGCATGATGACTGGTGCGCATGCGCATGTCGACGTTTGCTTGCGGAGCCTGGAGACGCCAACGGCGCCATCTTAAAGAAGGGCAAAATAGGTGGAAAACACATCAATGTCCATGCCACAATGCCAGGGATGCTGCAAAATAACCAGGAATAATTTTGTTTTATGATGTAACCGGCCTATAGGGCCCACACTTAACAGGCAGCAGACAAAAAATAAAATGAAATAAAGCAAAAAAAGGTTAAATACTTGAAAGTCCATTATCCAGTGACTTAGCAATAAGCTAATCATTAGAGATTAATTAGTATGATATTCCCCAATACACCACAAATAGGACTAACATCTCTAGGGCTCCCAATAGAGGAGCGATTGGTTATTCACTCGTCAAAATTGGGTGCCCCAGGCGTCCATGTGGGCCTAAGTAGACAAAGGTAGCCATAGATGAGAGACCTAATTGAAAATCAGTCTGACTAGATTAATGAGTATATATATGTATGTTGTTGCACAAACAACCTGCAAGAACAAACATTATCAACTCAGTGGAAAATTATTACAATAGTACCGAAGTATACATATAGGTGAATCACAAAAATGCCCACCATGTATTAATGTATTGAAAGAGAAAAACAAGATATGAAAAACAACAGAAAAGCAGAGAGGTAACGTCAACAACCAAGAAAGAGATGGGAAAGAGAATTTTTACAAAAAAGGTTTGAAGCTAAATGCATCGTTCATGCCTGGATGTTGGAGGGCCGACAGTTCATGTATCCAACGTGCTTCCTTCTGAAGAAGTAGTTTGTCATAATCTCCTCCCCTGTCTCCAGGGGGGATATGTTCTAAAGCAAAGAAATGTAGACAACTACTATCAAAATTATGCTGCAAGCCAACATGGCGGCTAATGGGGGTCTCCTTTCTCTTTTTTTGGATTAAAGAAACATGGTCCCTTATCCGACAGAAAAAGGGTCGCTTAGTCTTGCCAATGTAGAACATTCGACATTCACATTGCATGATGTACACTATCAACACTACACTGTATGCCTACAGATTGGCACGTTGCTGCAAATTTGGGTTTAAAAAGGCGACCATTGGGCAACAATAGGCTTCGTGCCGCCAATATGTATCTACAGTATTACATTGGTGACATGGGTTACTGCCTTTATTAGCCTCACTAATGTTTTTTTTGTGTGACTTTCATAATGGCTGTGTACCAAGGAGTCCCTCAGGGAACGAGATTGCCTGAAGGTAATCTCCGGGTAAGGGTTTAAGTGCTTAGCCACCTTCTCATCCCCCATCAACAGGTACGATATCTTTTTAAGATTTCTCGTATTTGCTTGTGTTGACTGGAGAAGCTAGTGATAAGTGGAACACCGGGGTTGACTTTTTTTGATTTTAAATTATGTATGAGGGAAGCTCTATTGTGATTTTTTGCTCTAAGGTATGCCTTCTTCAGGCATTTTTTGCTGTATCCACGATTGAGAAAACTTAATCACAGCAAACCAGCTTCCCTTTCGAAATCAGAATCGGCACTACAATTGCGCCTGATTCGCAAGTATTGCCCGTAAGGCACACTGGTGATGAGGGGAGTAGGATAGGAACTCGTAGCATGGAGCAGGGAGTTCCCTGCAGATGGTTTGCGATATAAAGTTGTTCCTATACTGCCATCTGGATTGACTAAAATTTGAATATCAAGAAAGGTAAGGTTTAACTGGCTAAGTTCAAATGTGAACTTGAGATTGAACTTGTTAATCTTTAAACCCTCCAAGAAAGACAAAAGTGAATCCTTAGTACCCATCCAAATGAAGAAGATATGGTCAATGAATCTTCTCCATAGGGGGATTTGTTCCATATATCTTTGCATATCATCTCTACAAAAGAGGTCACACTCCCACCCCCCCAGATACAGGTTGGCATAGGAGGGGGCATATTTGGTCCCCATAGCCACTCCCTGTATCTGGAGGTAGTGGGAGCCACCAAATAAAAAGATGTTATTGGAAAGAATAAATAACAAGTCCAAGATGAATCTATTGTAATTGTGGGATACCTCTGGATTCTCAGAGATAAAGCCCTCAACTACATCAACACCATGTTGATGGGGGATAGAATTGTAAAGGGCCTCCACGTCGAGGGCCACCAACCATGAGCCCGCAGGAATAGAGACTCCATCGAGGGCGTGTAGAAGGTCATTGGTATCCTGGAGATAGGACACCAGTCCCTCGACGTGGGGCCTAAGGAAATCATCGATTAACTGGGTAGCTGTCTCCGTGAGACTGCCATTGCCTGAGACAATAGGGCGGCCTGGAGGTTTTGTCGGGTTTTTGTGAATCTTCGGGAGTGCATACAGAGTAGGTGTTCGTGGGGAGGCAAGGTTGAGGAATTCCCAAGTGGATTTATTTATAAGGCCTCTTATAAGCCGAGCCAATTAAATACTGATAGCGATTAACCATTAAGTTTAAACGATTAGATGATACCTTGCGGTACCATTCACAGTTCTGAACAATGGCCAGTACCATGGCTTCGTACTGGCCATTGTCCATCACCAGCAAATTTCCACCTTTATCTCAAGGCTTAATTATGATGTTTTTATTTTGTTGTAAAGATTTTAAAGCCACCAATTGGGAAGGAGTTAAGTTAGACTCAGATGTATTTCTCCATTTGGTCCCCATAATTTCTTTCATTACTTGATTGGTAAATGTCCATACATTCCCTGTAAAGTAGGGAACTTACAAGACTTGGGTTTATAATTTGGAGGTTTAGCGATAATGATGGGATGACCCAATGGTGGTGGGGGAGGAGGAGAGGAATCAACAGCCGACTCAAGGATGTGAGCCTCGAGTAGGTCCTATTCATCGAGGCCTCCCTCCTCCCACAGCTCTATTAGGTCCTCCATAGCCTTAATATCATTGATGGACATACCCTTCCAAAGGGGATTGTCCAAAGTAGAGTCCTGAATGGAAGTGGATGGCCTGTCAGAATTTTAAACATAAGTTTTCTGGAAAATAGGTTGAGGTCTTTTATCAATTCAAACTGGTCCACCTTATGCGTGGGGCAGAAGGTCAAACCCAGATTCAGCACAGAAATTTGTTCTACCAAAAGGGGATAAGAGGAAATATTGATCACCTCAAATTGATTTTCGGGGGTTTGGGATTCCCCAAATCCGAACTTACAGTCTTTTTGGACTCCGACATTGCTTGTAAGAAAATTGGAGCTGGACGAAAATCCAGCTGTGAAGAAATGGCATTAGTGTTGCTTACCTGAGTGGTAGGGACCGTAAATGGTGCGCAAGTGATTGTACAAGTGTTAGTGAGCGGTTCAAGGTGTAGCGGTGCGTTGGGGAGTGAACTTTTGGTCGCACCAGCTCGAGTGACCATGGGTGTCTTGGTATTAGGAGTGCGCCTAGTCGTACCGACGAGTGCATTTTCTTTCAAGTGTTTAGGGTTTGATGGTCCCTGAGATCTGGTGAATTGCGTGAATTCTTGTGCCTGTAATGAAGAAACAGAAGAGACAGATGAGTCAGAGTCATTGGGTTCACTATTTACTTGTCTTGACTGACGTGTTTGAGTATTGCGTTTCTTTCCTTTTGTAGTTATTTTGTGACCAATTGTAGGCTTGTTTATTATCATACGCTAATTCGTCCCTAATATACTTCTTTTCTTTCGTTTTTAGAATTTCTGTAACATAAATCTCTAGATTTGATTTGAGTTAATTTTCACATATAGGAAAAAGCCCATCTGTGATGATCAATTGGTTATCTTGATATAATTTTTCAATTTCCTTATCCACTTGGGAAAGTTCTGTAGTATAATGTTTACAGAGAAGCTCCATAATTTTCTTGGAGCAACTCTGTAAATTGTCTTCCGATTCAAGTTTAAAATCTGGTTCCATCTGGGTAATAGTTGGAAAGATTTGAATTCTCAAACCCCAAGGAGAAATATTTTCTTCTGTATACTTCAAAAAGTAGCATTTATTCCAAAATAAACTTGATTTCTTCTCGAGCAAGCGTTGTAGTCTCGAGAAGAACCGTTCCATAGACAGGCCACTGCTAGAGGCATTCTGCGATTTATGAATATGATCCATAAGACCTTTAAAGGCATTTCCACAATAATTAGCCATTACTTAATCCTGACCCTCTTTAAAGACCTAGCCAATTAGAGAAAAAAAAGAAGAAAGAAAAAAAGGAAAAAAACATAAAGTAAATTTTACTAATGAACATCAATAACTTTTGTAAGTAATTCTGAGAGTGTGAACACAAATAGGAAGGGGAAAAGGGGAGAAAATTCCACTGAGTTAGATACTGTAATTACATCAAACTAAATGAATAATCCTGCGATTACCTTTCATCCTGGTGCCAAAAACCTTTGTGCCGATGCCTTGTCCAGGTCGTTTGATGTCAACGATTCTGAGAATCACCTTGATCCTGGTCCCATCACCCCTCCGCATTATATTCTAGCCACTACTCAGCTCCGGTCTACGCACCCTTCTCCTCAACTTTAGTAGTTCACGCACTTCGTCCCAAACTCCTTGCTTGGGCATATGACTCCAAGTTCTCTGGACATCCTGGCATACCTCATACTTGGGACCTTCTTCAGCATCATTACTGGTGGCCTTCTCTTCGTAAGGATGTCAAGGAGTACGTTCAAGCTTGTATGGTTTGTGTACTATCAAAATCTTCCATGTCCACCCCAGCTGGGTTGCTTCTGCCCTTACCAGTTCCTGATATACCTTGGCGTTGTATTTCCATGGATTTTACCTTGGATCTGCCCCCTCAACAGGTTCTACAGTCATCTGGGTAGTGGTGGATCGGTTCTCCAAAATGTGTCACTTGATTCCTCTCCCAGGTCTACCTTTTACTCCGAGTCTTGCCACAACTTTCTTCTTCATGGGATGCCTTCACATATCATCTCTGACAGAGGAGTTCAATTTACAAGTTGGTTTTGGAAAGCCTTGGCCAGCTCCTTTGGGATTAAATTGGATTTTTCAACTGCCTTTCATTCCCAGTCCAATGGGCAAATGGAACATGTCAATCAAAATGTAGAACATTTTCTCTGTGCCTTCATCTCTGCTCACCAAGATGACTGGGTGGACCTTTTGCCCTGGGCAGAGTTTGCCTTAAACCATCACCCCAATGCCAGTTCTGGAAAATCTCCCTTCTTCACTGTTTACGGGCAGCATCCATCTGTTCCCTTTCCTGTTCCCATTTTTCCTCTTGTACCAGCAGCAGCTGAAACCCAAAGGTCCTTCAACCCAATCTGGAAATAAGTCTCTGAGAATCTTCATCTAGCTGCTTCCAGGCATAAAACATCAGCAGGTCGTCATCGCCATCCAGCTCCTAAGTTCCTGCCTGGCGATAGAGTTTGGATCTCTACCAAGCACATCCGACTCCAGGTGCCCTCGATGAAATTTGCCCCTCATTTCATTGGTTCATTTCCCATTCTCCGTCAGATCAATCCAGTTGCTTTCAAGCTCCGTCTGCCCTCTCATATCAGGATCCCCAATGCCTTCAATGTCTCCCTGCTCAGGCCACTGATCCTCAATCGCTTTTCTCGCCCTTCTTCTCACCCCGCTCCTGTGTCTGATCAGTATGAGATTAGGAAATATTGGACTCCAAATACTCGTGAAGGAAGCTACTCTATCTGATTGATTGGAAGGGCTATTGTCCGGAGTAGAGGCCTTGGGTTCCTGCTACTGAAGTCTCAGCCCCACGCTTGGTGACCAGATTCCATTGGAAATTTTTCTCCAAGCCAGCCCCCAGATGTGTAGGGGGACCTCGTAAGCGGGGGGGGGTGCTGTCAAAGATCCGCAGCGGTGCTGATCTGTGTCTTACCTGTTTCAGCTGTAGGTCGGCTGGTTCCTGTTGTTCCACAGCTTGTGTTCAGCTCTTGCTGCACTCAGAAGTCGCCAGCTTCACCTGTTGTCTTTAATATACTTCCTTTCTGCTACTTCCTGTCCAGCCCCCCATGTGCTTCTCTATTTTAATTCCACTCAGACCAGTTTCTGGTTGCTTAAGGAACACTTGTTTCTGAGCTCCCTTCGTGTAACCTGCTTTAACCTGACCTCTCGTGAACTGATCTCTTGTGTACCGACTCTGCTACTTCTCTGCTTCTTCTCCTGAATACATTGTCTGCTGCCCGCCCTGACCTTGTCTCGCTATCCAGCTCTCCTTTGCTTCATCCATCCGTGTCTGACAGTGTCTTCTGGTACTCCCCTAGCAAGCAGGGTGAACCCGGGGGTCCTGTGTCAGCTGCTCGCCTGTGGGATCACAGTAGTAGTACCTTGACACCCATGAAAACATACAGGATGAATACTGATCAAACATGCACATTGAAGTGGACCTTAACTTACTTCTTCTACCTTGCATCTTACTCCTTCCACCCTTATTTCAGCACATAGCACCAACAACAACAAAATAATGTTCTTTATAAGAATTATATCTTCTTTGGGGGAACATGACTCTTTATTCTGTATTTCTCACCTAGTCGAGAATGACGCCCACCCAACTAGAAGCCTTTTAGGATACCCATGTCATGTATCCAGGAGGCTTCAGGGCTATGTAAAACACAGTGGAGTGTCATCTTGGAGCTGCCTGCTAGGAAACAGAGCAGATAGCTGGTCTCCTAACAGAAAAGATGACAGGGTAGGACCTGGTGTTTGGCTGGAAATAGAATGGAACTGGTTTTGCTGACAGGTGAGTATACTATTTCAGCTCAACCCAGCAGAAAAGATAGGGTAGTTTAGGATCAATATTAACCTGGGGGAGTAGAGTTCCTTTTTAAAGCATTTGGCCTTCCATTCACATTGTATAGCTAAAATGTTTAGAAGGACTTATAATTAAGTTCTAAACATTGTATTGTTAGAATATTCAAATTACCTTTTCTCTAGCTGACCCATGACTGATGGTTAAAATATGTTTATGACAATGAGCGCAAATATGATGTTTTTCGGCTGTATAATGAAAGAAGGTTTCATTCTGATTGGATGCTGTGGTAGAGAAAATATAGATTTTTTTTTTATAAATGAGGGCAATACAAATTTAGTACTGGGACATTTACCAAATATGTTTTATTTTCCAAATCACAAATTATTATATTGTCATCACTTCATGCCATTTAGGTGTATACTCTTTTTTTACCCTTCATGGCTTGCATGCAGTTAATTTATAGGGACTGCACTGCAGGAAGAAAGTCCTGTGATCACAATAGTATATTCTTGGCTGTAATGCAGTTGCTTGTGGGTGGGGGGTTGTTAAGCATGCATAAAGTATAAATGAAAGCTGTAATGAGTATAACTTTTACGCAGAATGATATTCTGAGAACACTGAAAAGATTTCCCTGTATCTGTGTTCTATATTGCAGTGAGTAATGTAGGGACGCTTTAGTACTAATAGTAGTGCACTACAAGATTTTACAACTGTTTGCCTTAGGTTGAACATTTTACTTTCTTTGAAATCAAATTTCAATGAGACTTGTGACACTTGATAAACTGAAGCAAACTGAAAATTAGGTTATGATGGTAGATTTTTGACAAATGGGAAATTTAAGGCAGCATACTGTGGGGGGGGGGGGGGTGTCATTTCATTTGCCATTTTTGTTTTAGCAGATAACTATTAACCCATATATAAAGTAAGAATGAGTTTCAAGCTTGAGTTAAACTTGCATTTGGCCCAAAAGTTCTGCCAGTTAACTGGTAGCATTCAAACAAAACTTGAACACTCTGCAGTGACCTTTAGGTGATTTACGAATGCATTTGTTTAAATAAAAAATGCACCCCAAGATCAATGAGCTGTGTCAAAAGAGTTTGATGTGTTTTCTAACCATACCCAGCTTGTTTTCATTTTGCTTTTTAACACAGTTCATTCTTACAAAATTGTGAATGGGTTCTATTTCATTCAATGGAATACATCAACAAATGAGTGTTATAATTGCAAGCAGTGTCAGTGGTGTTGTGAAAACAAAAGGGAAAAGACAAGCGCAACCTCAATAGTATAGTAAACAATGTGAACAATATTTATTCATGATTAACCACTTGCTTACTGGGCACTTAAACCCCCTTCCTGCCCAGACCAAATTTTAGCTTTCAGCGCTCTCATTCTTTGAACGACAATTGTACGGTCAGGTAACACTATACCCAAATTAAATTTTTATAATTTTTTTCCCCACAAATAGAGTTTTATTTTGGTGGTATTAGATCACCTCTGTTTTTTTTAATTTTTTGTTAAAAAAATGAAAAAGACCGAAAATTAAAAAAAAAAAAACGAAGCCGTTTTATATCTTGTTATAAAATTTTGCAAACAGGTAATTTTTCTCCTTCATTGATGTATGCTGATGAGGCTGCACTGATGGGCACTGATAAGGTGGCACTGATGGGCACTGATAAGGTGGCACTGATGAGCACTGATAAGAGGGCACTGGTGGGCACTGATGAGGTGGCATTGGTGGGCACTGAGAGGTGGCACATTTGGGTGGCACGGATGGGTGGCACTGATGGGTGGCATTGATGGGCGGCATTGAAGGGCATTGATAGGTGGCAAAGAAGGACACAGATGGGTGGCACTGATTGCTGGCACTGATGGGTGGCACTGATGGGCACTGATGGGTGGCAGTAATGGGCACTGGTAGGTGACATTGATAGTGTCAATTAGAAGGGTTCCATAGCACTACATGAAGCGTGAATTGTCAGGCGGCTATGTCGCCTGACAGGTCACCTCAGTGTGAACCGAGCCTAAAAGTCAAAGCTGCTTCCTCTAAAGCCTGGAGCCGCTGTGGAATTTCCCTGCTTCAGGGGAGAAAAGAGCACAGGCAAGAGGGTGCCACTGCTGCAGGGAGACAACCTAACCAGGGATGGAAGCAAAAGCCTAAATGCACTGCCTTAAATCTCATGCTCATACAGGTACAGTGGTGCTGCCTTAGACCTCACAGCACACTCCCAGTGGTGTCGGGCATCCTCTCAATCCAGACTCTGGCTTTCATCCCTGGTTGGGTTTGTTCCCTACAGTAGAGGCTCCCTCCTGCCTGTACTCTTTTCTCCCCTGCTCACAGCAGAAGCAGGAGAGTTCCACAGTGGCTCCGGGCTCCAGAGGCAGCAACTTTGACTTTTACAGATTTGCACAAGCTCCTCTTTTGTGAGAGTGTTTTTGATCATTAATAAATATTGTTCACTTTGTTTACTAGGCTATGGAGGTTGTGCTTGTCTTTTCCCTTTTGTTTTCAGTGTCACAGCCATCACCGATGGCTGCTTCAAGCTGCACCTTCTATCTAGTTATCAGTGGCAATGTGTATAGTCTTTTGGGCTACCCGCCTCATTCTTTATATTTTGTCTTTTAGTGTTTACTTTGTAACTTTAGCAATCATCTTTTATGGTTTGTTACATTGCCAAACATGTATTTCCTTGAGACCCTTTCATTCATACCAATAAGGTCATCGCCACCACACTTGGCACATTTTATATAGACTTTGCCCTCTGAAGAGCACTTTACAGTGGATCCGTTTTCAGAGGGCAGTTGAGAGGGATTAAGGAGATGCTGTGTAGCCTGTTTTAGCATCTTCACATTTTATATAATACTTGCTTTGCAGTGAGCTTGATAACAACCCCTCTGGGGTTGTGCGCTGCTGAGCAGTTTGTTATTGCCCCTTGCTTTTTGTTTCAGTAGCAGTGATGTGCCAGGGATGTCGGTGACTACACAGCACTCACAAATGGTACTGGAGAAGACGAGGGAGGAAGCAGAGAAGGAACACTTTTGATTATTATGCTTATGCAGTATGTGCAGCAGGGGGGATGTCTGCTGACCAGTGCTACACTAACCAAAGTAACTCCTTGGAGGAACGTTATGCAAAAAGAATGCAAAGAGGAAGTAAGGTTGCACATTTACACTTGTATACTCCACTTTTAGTAAATCATGAATAATCAACCAAGAATTAATTCATACAAAAATGGATTCAGTGTTATCTTGTATTTTTTTGAACAAACAAAAATAATTTGATAAGACTTGAAAATCATCATTACAATTTCCTGGCAACATTTATCAACCCTGTTGCATTTATTACCAATTTACAGCCCAAGTCATAAATTCCTTCATTGACTGCTCTAAAATCTGCACTTCTGACTGCAATAAACCTGACCCTGACCACTGCTAAATTGTGTGTCTTTTTAGAGTGAAAATATGTATTATCTTCAGTAATAAATCTGTCTTGCAAATTTGGAAACTGTCACACTTGCCTGCCCAGCAATGCAGATGCACAGGTCTGTAAACCTGTCACAGAAACTTTGCTAAAGCAGACAGACTGATTTGTGATTAATTGTGTACTAATGCTCGATAAATGTGTCTCACTGTATTTGGAACTCAGTAAACATATATATATAGATAGATATATCTATAAATATATAGATATATCTATATATATCTATAGATATATAGATATATATATATATATATATATATATATATATCTATAGATATATCTATATCTATAGATATATATATATACACACAATATCTCACAAAAGTGAGTACACCCCTCACAATTTTGTAAATATTTTATTATATCTTTTAATGTGACAACACTGAAGAAATTACACATTGCTACAATGTAAATTAGTGAGTGTGCAGCTTATATAACAGTGTAAATTTGCTGTCCCCTCAAAATAACTCAACGCACAGCCATTATTGGCTAAACCGCTGGCAACAAAAGTGAGTACACCCCTAAGTGAAAATGTCCAAATTGGGCCCAATTAGCCATTTTCCCTCCCTGGTGTCATGTGACTCATTAGTGTTACAAGGTCTCAGGTGTGAATGGGGAGCAGGTGTGTTAAATTTGGTGTTATCGCTCTCACTCTCTCATACTGATTACTGGAAGTTCAGAATGGCACCTCATGGCAAAGAACTCTCTGAGGATCTAAAAAAAATTGTTTCTCTACATGAAGATGGCCTAGGCTATAAGAAGATTGCCAAGACCCTAAAACTGAGCTGCAGCACAGTGGCAAAGACCATACACCGGTTTAACAGGACAGGTTCCACTCAGAATAGGCCCCGTCATGGTCGACCAAAGGAGTTGAGTACACATGCTCAGCATCATGTCCAGAGGTTGTCTTTGGGAAATAGACGTATGAGTGCTGACAGCATTGCTGCAGAGGTTGAAGGGGTGATGGGTCAGCCTGTCAGTGCTCGGACCATACGCCGCACACTGCATCAAATTGGTCTGCATGGCCTCTTCTAAAGATGATGCACAAGAAAGCCTGCAAACAGTTTGCTGAAGACAAGCAGACCAAGGACATGGATTACTGGAACCATGTCCTGTGGTCTGATGAGACCAAGATAAAGTTATTTGGTTCAGATGGTGTCAAGTGTGTGTGGCAGCAACCAGGTGAGGAGTACAAAGACAAGTGTGTCTTGCCTACAGTCAAGCATGGTGGTGTGAGTGACATGGTCTGGGGCTGCATAAGTGCTGCCGGCACTGGGGAGCTACAATTCATTGAGGGAACCATGAATGCCAACATATACTGTGACATACTGAAGCAGAGCGTGATCCCCTCCCTTCAGAGACTGGGCCGCAGGGCAATATTCCAACATGATAATGACTCCAAACACACACCTCCAAGATGACCACTGCCTTGCTAAAGAAGCTGAGGGTAAAGGTGATGGACTGGCCAAGCACGTCTCCAGACCTAAACCCTATTGAGCATCTGTGGGGCATTATCAAACGGAAGGTGGAGGAGCGCAGGGTCTCTAACATCCACCAGCACTGTGATGTCATCATGGAAGAGTGGAAGAGGACTCCAGTGGCAACCTGTGAAGCTCTGGTGAACTCCATGCCCAAGAGGGTTAAGGCAGTGCTGGAAAATAATGGCGGCCACACAAAATATTGACACTTTGGGCCCAGTTTGGACATTTTCACTTAGGGGTGCACTCACTTTTGTTGCCAGTGGTTTAGACAACAATAGCTTGTTAGTGTAATAGTGTAGTGTAATGTAATAGTGTTGAGGGGACAGCAAATTTGCACTGTTATACAAGTTGTACACTCACTACTTTACAGTGTGTATATATATATATCTAATAAAATATTTACAAAAATGTGAGGGGTGTACTCACTTTTGTGAGATACTGTATATATATATATATATCTATATCTATATCTATATATCTATATATATATATATATATATATATATATATATATATATATATATATATATATATATATATATATATATATATAGATATATAGATATATATATATAGATATTGATGGACTTTAGTGGAGATGGAAAACATTATTGTACTAAAAACTCCTTAAACTTATTTTTTAACTTAGCTTATTTGAATCATTTAGCTTGTAGTTCATAATTTTCATGTAATTAATTATCTAGCCCTGTTCTGAAAATTATGTTTTTGCCTATATTTTAAAATTAATACTTAAAATATTTTCAATCCAGTATAATGCCGCGTACACACGAGCGGACTTTGCCCGGCGGACTGGATTTCGTCGGACAATTTGATGTGTGTGGGCTCCAGCGGACTTTGTTTGCTCAAAAGTTGGACGGACTTAGATTTGAAACTTGTTTAAAATTTATCCGTTGAAATCAAGTCCGGTCGAAAAGTCCGCCGTCTGTATGCTAGTTCGACGGACAAAAAGCCAAGCTAGGGCAGCTATTGGCTACTGGCTATGAACTTCCTTGTTTTAGTCCGGTCGTACGTCATCACGTATGAATTCGACAGACTTTGGTGGATTGTGTGTAGGCAAGTCCGTTCATTCAGAAAGTCAGTCGTAAAGTACGTCGAAAAATCCGCCGGGCAAAGTCCGCCGTAAAGTCCGCTCGTGTGTACGCGGCATTAGAGTTGAGACATAACTACAAGTATAATTAACAGAGGTCATTGCAACAATATTAGTATATGCCTTCATAGCATACATTATAGCAAGTCCGGTGCAGGGAAAGTACTTAATTACTTTTCATTTTACTTTTGATATAACCAAGATCTATTGCAAGCCATTTAGAATAAATAACTCATGTTAATGGCATTGCATATCAGTTTTAATCTTTCGTGTGCCATGAACATTTAGAATCTGCATGTCATAGCTATTAATCTTTAATTTAATGGACCTTAGTCTGTTAATTAATTAAAAAGAATATCAAAGTTATGAAGAAAATGTGTCTGGTTACAGGCAAAGCGATCGGTCTAAGATTTCAAGACTTATTATACAACAGAAATAAATCTACAAGACTGGAAAATAAAACTTTGTGTTGCCAAGGAAACATGCTTAGTTACAATACAATTGAAAGTGCAAGCTAAATTTAAACTATTTTATAATTAACCCACAAATGTAAAAAAATAAACAATTTGTAAAAATAATGTATAACCAATTTTTTTTTATATTACATAGATAGATTGTTACATAGTAGGTGAGGTTGAAAAAAACACAAGTCCATCAAGTCCAACCTATGTGTGTGATTATATGTCAGTATTACCTTGTATATCCCTGTATGTTGTGGACATTCAGGTGCTTATCTAATAGTTTTTTAAACTATCGATGTCCCTCGCTGAGACCACTGCCTGTGAAAGGGAATTTTACATCCCTGACGCTCTTACAGTAAAGAACTCTCTACGTAGTTTAAGGTTAAACCTCTTTTCTTCTAATTTTAATGAGTGGCCACGTGTCTTGTTAAACTCCCTTACGCGAAAAAGTTTTATCCCTATTGTGGGGTCACCAGTATGGTATTTGTAAATTGAAATCATATCCCCTCTCAAGCGTCTCTTCTCCAGAGAGAATAAGTTCAGTGCTCGCAACCTTTCTTCATAAATAATATCCTCTAGATCCTTTATTATCTTTGTTGCCCTTCTTTGTACTCGCTCTATTTCCAGTACATCCTTCCTGAGGACTGGTGCTCAGAACTGGACAGCATGCTCCAGGTGCGGCTGGACCAGAGTCTTGTAGAGTGGGAAAATTATCGCTGTATCCCTGGAGTTTATCCCTTTTTAATGCATGCCAATATTCTGTTTGCTTTGTTAGCAACCGCTTGGCATTGTATGCCATTGCTGAACCTATCATCTACTAGGACCCCCAGGTCTTTTTCCATCCTAGATTCCCCCAGAGGTTCTCCCCCTAGTGTATAGATTGCATTCATATTTTGCCACCCAAATGCATTATTTTACATTTTTCTACATTAAGCCTCATTTGCCATGTAGTTGCCCACCCCATTAATTTGTTCAGATCTTCTTGCAAGGTTTCCACATCCTGCGGAGAAGTTATTGCCCTGCTTAGCCTAGTATTGTCCGCAAATACAGAGATTGAACTGTTTACTCCATCCTCCAGTTCCTTTATGAACAAATTAAATAGGATTAGTCCCAGCACAGAAGCCTGTGGGACCTCACTACCCACCCCTGACCATTCCGAGTATTCCCCATTTATCACCACCCTCTGAACTCACCCTTGTAGCCAGTTTTCAATCCATGTTCTCACTCTATGGTCCATGCCAACTGACCTTATTTTATACAGTAAACATTTATGGGGAACTGTATCAAATGCTTTTGCAAAATCCAGATACACCACCAGATATTTATCTATTAACAGTGAGCACTAACACCGATCAGCCATAACTTTATGACCACTGACAGGATAAGTGAAAAACGTTGATTTTCTTGTTACAATTGCATCTGAAAGTCAGTAGGATATATTAGGGAACAAGTAAACATGTGTAAACCTGAAGCTGATGTGTTAAAGGCAGAAAAAAAGCATCACAGTTTGTTTATGGTGCTGTGTAGCAGGTTGCCCATGGTAAATCATGCTGAGAGCATTAAGCACCTACAATGGGCACGTGAGCATCAGAACTGGACCATGGAGCAATGGAAAAAAGTAGCCTGGTTTGATGAATTATGTTTCTATTATATCATGTGAATGGCCAAGTGCATGTGGGTCACCTACTTGGGGAAGAGATGGCACCAGGATGCAGTATGGGAGGGAGGCAAGCCAGCAGAGTCACTGTGATGCTTTCGGTAATATTATGCTGGGAAACTTTGGGTTCTGCCATTCATGTGGATTTTATTTTACATGTATCCCCTACCTAAACATTAAAGTGTGTGGGGTGCTCTCGCGCTATTACTAAATACACTAAATAGCTGCAAGCACCGATATGCTAATTCGTGGCATAAACAAAATGCGTATAGGGGATGATGCTGTGCTATAAATTAATTAAATAAATATAAACAAAATGAACCAGAATAAACACAATAACATGTGAAACTGAGTGCTAAATAAAGTGAAAAAGTGGTGTAACAAAAAGTCCAATAAATGTGTGTATTACGTGCAGCATACTTACAACCAAAGAGTGACTGGTGTCTCTGCTTTCAGTGCAAAAAACACACAACCAAAAATTAGTAAATTCTTTCTTCAGTGCAGTGACACCTCTGTGCTCGATGGCCTCTCACCTTACAGCTATGGATTAACAGCATAAGCAGACATAATTGCTGGGCCTCCCATGGCTAAGGTGGCAATTTGGTGGATCTCACGACTGTAAAATTCCCAAGCAATTACTCTTAGCTCCCTCTGGGTAATGGTATTCCTAGATGGGGTCCCTCCACAGGATGGATATTCCTGAATCTTCTATATAGATTATGTGGACTGGGGGTGCCCGCAGATGACTCCAATGTCATACTGTATGTATGAAAAAAGGGGTACCCAAATAAAGTAGTAACATTTTAAAACTTGAATCAATAAAAAACAGCTGAGTAGTGCACATGCGCGGGTCTCTGAAGATGGCCACTTGAGCCAGGAGCTCCACACCACCTCATCACAGCAGTGCCCGTAGCACCACCAGGAATGGAGAGATTGACACGGCAGCACCAGCTCACACCGGAACCCCCTATATCCAGAGCTGCCGTCAAGAGGGATCTCAGACCGCAATTCGATTGCTCTGACACACACAGGACATCCAAGATGGTGGCCGCAGCACAGCCTCATGCTGCATACACAGACGCTCTCCCCAGAACACAGGCTTACCCCAGCGACACTAAACTTCACCCCGGGCTCTCATGTGGGCAGCCAACAGGCTATCACCCCCCCAGCCTCTACAGAGTCTCTCATAGGCCGCACAATGGCAGACTTTGCTCTCTCCCCCTGGGGCCCAATACAGTCTTTCAGACCGGTACTCCCCCCTGACTTCCAGGCCAGGGACTTGACCTTCCCGGTGGCTGAACTTTTTCAGAAATTCTCTGACCTCCTGGACAGAGGCCTAGCTCAAATGGCAGCCAAAATCACAGGGGATTTTAAAGCTGACTTCCAGAATCTAGGTGCCAGAATAGACACAATTGAACATAAACTGGATGAGACTGTCTTGGTAACAAATCAAAATTCAAACCATATCCGCACATTCAGGAACAACTGGACTTTGCCATATCCAGAATTGATGACCTAGAGAACCGGTCCAGGAAATACAACATCAGAATCCGGGGGCTCCTGGAGACCATCCCTAATGTACCAGCTGTGGTGCAGGAAATAATCAAGAGCCTAATTCCTAATATTCCCCAACACTAGGGATGAGCCGAACACCCCCCGGTTCGGTTCGCACCAGAACCTGCGAACGGACCGAAAATTCGCACGAACGTTAGAACCCCATTGACGTCTATGGGACTCGAACGTTCGAAATCAAATGTGCTCATTTTAAAGGCTAATTTGCATGGTATTGTCCTAACAAAGGTTTGGGGACACGGGTCCTGCCCCAGCGGACATGTATCAATGCAAAAAAACTTTTAAAAACGGCCGTTTTTTCAGGAGCAGTGATTTTAATGATGCTTAAAGTAAAAAAAAGTGAAATATTCTTTTAAATATCGTACCTGGGGGGTGTCTATAGAATGCCTGTAAAGTGGCGCGTGTTTCCCGTGCTTAGAACAGTCCCTGCACAAAATGTCATTTTTAAAGGAAAAAAAGTCATTTAAAACTGCTTGCGGGTTTAATGTAATGTCGGGTCCTGGCAATGTGGATGAAAATCAGTGAGACAAATGGCATGGGTACCGCCCAGTCCATTACCAGGCCCTTTGGGTCTTGTATGGATATTAAGGGGAACCCCGCATCCAAATTAAAAAAAGGAAAGGTGTGGGGCCACCAGGCCCTATATACTCTGAACAGCAGTATATAGGCGGTGCAAACAAGACAGGGACTGTAGGTTTGTTGTTAAGTAGAATCTGTTTGTAATTTTGAACGGGTATATTTTTAACGTTTTTTAAGCTTTTTGGAAAACATAGGGAAGGGTTATCACCCCTGTGACATTTGTTTTGCTGTCTGTGCTCCTCTTCAGAAGATTTCACCTCACTTTTTGTCCCAATGACAAATGTTTTTTGAAAATGTGTTTTTTTTTGTGAAACAAGGATTGGTGATAAAGCATCAGTGGAAAGGAGAAATATTTTTCCCATATTAACTCTTACAGGAGAGAATTTCCCTTCCTAGGGGTAGATTTCATCTCACTTCCTGTTGTCTCCTTCCATTTGCAAGTAGGAGTTGTTTGTAAGTTGGCTGTTTGAAAGTAGGGGCCTGCCCTATATACTCTGCAGAAATTGGGGCCTTAGGTGTTGTTGTGGCCACAACACTGTAAGCCCTCACAGAGCCCTGCTGTGAAATATTAGATCAAGAATTGTAATCACATGCCCCTGTTGAACAGGGGCAGAAAAATTGGGCCTTTGGTGGTGGTGGTGGTGCTGGTGCCACAACACTGTAAGTCCTCACTCGCTCTTGGTGGGCACAGAAATAGGCCCTGCTGTGAAATATTAGCTCAAGAATTGTAATTACATGCCCCTGTTGTACAGGGGCTGAAGAATTGGGCCTTTGGTGGTGGTGGTGGTGCTGGTGCCACAACACTGTAAGTCCTCACTCACTCTTGGTGGGCACAGAAACGGGCCCTGCTGTGAAATATTAGATCAAGAATTGTAATTACATGCCCCTGTTGAACAGGGGCTGAAAAATTGGGCCTTAGGCACTGATGCTGGTGCCACAACACTGCAAGCCCTCACAGATACTCTAGTTGGAACGCAGGAACGTGCCCTGCTGCAAAGTATTGCATCAAAAATTGTAATTACATGCCCCTGTTAAACAGGGGCTGAAAAATTAGGCCTTAGGCACTGGTGCTGGTGCCACAACACTGCAAACCCTCACAGATACTCTAGTTGGAACGCAGGAATGAGCCCTGCTGCAAAGTATTGCATCAAAAATTGTATTTACACGCCCCTGTTAAACAGGGGCTTAAAAATTGGGCCTTAGGCACTGGTGACGGCGCCCAGAACCAAAAATGTTCTTACAAGCTATCAGCGTGATCATTGAGGAGGAAGAGGATAATTACTCAGGATAGTCACTCAGCATCAGCATAGGCAGCCTTTGAAGGGATCTGAGATTTCAAAAAAAAAGATTCGGTTACATCAGCATCAGGTACTTGGTAGCTGGTGGTGATCCAAGACTGATTCATTTTTATGAAGGTCAGTCGATCAACCGAGTCGGTGGACAGACGCATCCTGTGATCGGTTACAAAGCCTCCAGCAGCACTGAATGTGCGTTCCGAAAGAACACTGGATGCAGGACAGGCCAGTAGCTCAATTGCATACTGTGCAAGCTCTGGCCAGTGATCCATCCTCAAGACCCAGTAACCCAGAGGATTTTCGGTGGGAAAGGTGTCCAAGTCAGATCTTGCCCCTAGGTATTCCTGCACCATGTAAAACAGACGCTGGCGATGGTTGCTGGAACCGATCATACCTTGGGGCTGAGGACTAAAAAATTGTCTGAATGCATCGGTCAGACGGCCACCTTCTCCACCGCTCCTTCTTTGACTGACCAAAGCCTCAGCAACACGTTGTCCAGAAACAGGAGTTTGTAACCTCCCAGTCTCTGGGAACGCGTTGCACAAACCTTTCTGCAAGGCCTCCCGAAGATGTTTCATCCTCTGCTCCCTCTGCAATGGCAAGATAAGGTCCGCAACCTTACCCTTGTAACATGGATCAAGGAGGGTTGCCAGCCAGTATTGGTCCTTCTCCTTGATACCACGAATACGAGGATCCTTACGCAGGCTTTGCAGGATCAGGGAGGCCATGCAGCGTAGGTTTTCTGAGGCATTCGGTCCGGAGTCCTCTGGGTCACTAAGGATGACACGGTCCGCAGCCACCTCCTCCCAGCCACGTACAAGTCCATGTGTTTCTTGGGACTGATCCCTTAAAGATTGCTGCTGATGCTGAGTGCCAGGCTCCACCTCCATACTGACACAATCCTCCTTCCCCTCTCCGTCCTCATCCTCGTCCTCTTCCTGTGTGATCGGCGGGCACGCAGGAACACTGTCTGGATAAAGGGGTCTTGAGAGCTAAGGAAGTCCTCCTCTTCCTGCCTCTGTTCTGCCTCAAGTGCCCTGTCCATTATTCCACGCAGCGTGTGCTCCAACAGGTGGACAAGGGGGACAGTGTCACTGATACATGCACTGTCACTACTCACCATCCTTGTGGCCTCCTCAAATGGTGACAGGACAGTGCATGCATCCCTGATCATGGCCCACTGGCGTGGGGGAAAAAAACAAGCTCCTCTGACCCTGTCCTGGTGCCATAGTCACACAGGTACTCATTGATGGCCCTCTGCTGTGTGTGCAGCAACTGCAGCATGGCCAACGTTGAGTTCCACCTGGTTGGCATGTCACAGATTAGGCGGTTCTTGGGCAGGTTAAACTCCTTTTGGAGGTCCACCAGCCGAACACTGACATTATATGACCGGCGGAAATGCACAGACTTTCCTGGCCTGCCTCAGGACATCCTGTAAGCCTGGGTACCTGCCCAAGAACTGCTGCACCACCAAGTTAAGGACATGAGCCAAACAGGGCACATGGGTCATTTGTCCCTGTCTGAGGGCAGAGAGGAGGTTGGTGCCATTGTCACTAACCACCATTCCTGCCTTAAGTTGGCGTGGCGTCAACCACCTCTGAACCTGCCCCTGCAGAGCTAACAGAACCTCTGCCCCAGTGTGGCTCCTGTCCCCCAAGCACACCAGCACAAGCACTGCATGGCATCTTTTGGCCTGCGTACATGCGTAGCCCCTTGAACGCCTACGGAGCACCGCTGGTTCCGAGGACAAAGCACAGGAAGAGGCCATGGAGGAGGAAGAAGAGGAGGGGGTGGAGGAGAGAGGTGTGTCACAATCATTAGTAGTGGCATTTTGGAGGCGGAACAACCTCCAACACTACTGCACCTTGTCCTGCATCCTTCCCAGCTGCCAGCAGAGTCACCCAATGCGCCGTGAAACTTAGGTAATGTCCCTGTCCATGCCTGCTGGACCATGAGTCAGCGGTAATATGCACCTTACCGCTGACTGCCCTGTCCAGCGAGGAATGGACATTGCCTTCCACATGCTGGTAGACAGCCGGAATCGCCTTCCGTGAGAAAAAGTGGCGTTTGGGTACCTGCCACTGAGGAACCGCACATTCCACAAACTCACGGAATGGGGCAGAGTCTACCAACTGAAAAGGCAGCAGTTTAAGTGCTAGCAATTTTGCCAAGCTAGCATTCAACCGCTGGGCATGTGGATGGCTGGGAGCAAACTTCTTTCGGCGGTGCAGCAGCTGGGGCAGGGAAATTTGCCTGGTACAATCTGATGTCAGTGTACCAAAAGCAGATTGCCCACAAGTACTTGGCTGTGACACACCTAATTCTACACCTTCATTCCTCTCAGTGCAGGTCTCAGACAGGACTGAAGGTATAGTGGGGTTGGAAATCTCAGCTTATGAGGAGCAAGGAGAGGTCCTCTTTGTTCTTTGGTGTGGGTCTTTTAGATACGCTTGCCAATGAACTGCATGGCAGGTCAACATATGTCTGGTCAAGCATGTGGTAACCAAGCGGGAGATGTTTTGGCCACGCGAGATACGCTTGAGACATATGTTGCAAATAGCAGCGGTGCGATCTGATGCACTCGTCTCAAAAAAGGCCCACACCAAAGAACTTTTTGAATAACGTGCAGAGACTGCAGCGCCCTGCACATGTGGAGTTTTGGCAGTCAGTGTGCTGCCCTTAGGCTGGCCCCTGGAGGGCATCCTGCCTCGTTGGTGATGTGCTTCCTCCTCCTCCTCTCTCCTATCAGGCACTCACGTTGAGTCAGTGACCTCATCATCCCCTCCCTCCTCATCACTGGAGCAAACCTGACAGTATGCTGCAGCAGGGGGAGCATGACAGATTGCTGTCCTTCTTGGGCACCGCCTCTGTCCGTGCTCACGTTACTGCCTTCATCTAGCTCAGTATCATCATCCGAGCCTTTCAAACGCTGGGCATCCTCCTGGTGCATGTACCCAACACTGTGGTCAAACAGTTTGAGGGACTCCTCAGGAGGACATGGTGGGGCTAGGGAAGGAGTCACTGATGACATTGAGCCGAGGGAAGAGGCCGCTGCTTTGCCAGACAAAATACCCTGAGCATGGGTGAGAGAGGATGAGGAGGATGAGGATGGCTTGGTCATCCACTCCACCAAGTCTTCCGCATGTTGCGGCTCAACACGGCCAGCTGCCGAAAAAAAGGCCAAGCGTGTCCCACGGTCACGTGCTGATGAGGATGCACCGTCACCATGACCAGCACTAGACACAGAGCCTGATTGCCCTCTTTTATTGGCTTGTGACTGTCTGCCTCTCCTTGTTGGCCTTCCAGACATACTAATGGCCTGTAGCTTTAGCTGAACACTGTGCAGAGCTTGCAAAAAACTAACTTGTAGCTTATTTAGCTGCCTGCGGTAGTGATAGGATCAGGAAAACACCACCAACCTTCTACAGGTAGCTTTAGCTGAACCCTGTGCAGAGCTCGCAAAAAAATAAATTGTAGGTTTAGCAGAACACTGTGCGGAGGTCTCACTACACTAACTTGTAGTTTTAGCTGAACACTGTGAGCAGGATGCACTACACTAACTTGTAGCTGTAGCTGAACACTGTGCAGAGGTCTCACTATACTAACCTGTAGTTTTAGCTGAACACTGTGAGCAGGACGCACTACACCAACTTTTAGCTTTAGCTGAACCCTGTGCAGAGGTCTCACTACACTAACTTGTAGTTTTAGCTGAACACTGTGAGCAGGACGCAATACACTAACTTGTAGCTTTAGCTGAACACTGTGCAGAGGTCTCACTACACTAACTTGTAGTTTTAGCTGAACACTGTGAGCAGGACGCACTACACTAACTTGTAGCTTTAGCTGAACACTGTGCAGAGGTCTCACTACACTAACTTGTAGTTTTAGCTGAACACTGTGAGCAGGACGCACCCCACTAACTTGTAGCTTTAGCTGAACACTGTGCAGAGGTCTCACTACACTAACTTGTAGTTTTAGCTAAACACTGTGAGCAGGACGCACTACACTAACTGTAAATAGTCTAGCTGCCTGACTGTGGTACTAATAGGATCAAAAGAACACCAGCAATTTTCTTCAGGTAGCTGTAAATACTGTAACAAGACAAGCCTGCCTGTCAGTAGTAAGATAACAGGAACGGATCTAGCTAAACTGAATACAGTGTATATATATATATATGCAACACCTGGGATGCATATATATAAACAATACACTGTAAGTGCAGTTAACTTACTGACTGTCCTGCCTAATCTAGCTAACTCAAATGAAATTACACTGTCTCTCTCTGTAAGCATGCCAGAACACACTACACAGGGCTGCCCTGCAGGCGGCCTTATATAGTGTGGGGCGTGTTCTAAACCCCCTGAGCCAAAATTGGCCAAAGCCACCCTGGCTTAGGCCAATTACAGCTCTCTCTACCGCTAAACCTACAAGTTATTTTTTTGCAAGCTCTGCACAGTGTTCATCTAAAGCTACAAGTTAGTGTAGTGAGACCTCTGCACAGTGTTCATCTAAAGCTACAAGATAGTGCAGTGCGTCCTGCTCACAGTGTTCAGCTAAAACTGCAAGTTAGTGTGGTGCGTCCTCCTCACAGTGTTCAGTTAAACCTACAAGTTAATTTTTTGCGAGCTCTGCACAGTGTTCATCTAAAGCTACAAGTTAGTGTAGTGCGTCCTGCTCACAGTGTTCAGCTAAAACTACAAGTTAGTGTGGTGCGTCCTCCTCACAGTATTTAGCTAAACCTACAAGTTATTTTTTTGCCAGCTCTGCACAGTGTTCATCTAAAGCTACAAGTTAGTGTAGTGCGTCCTGCTCACAGTGTTCAGCTAAAACTACAAGTTAGTGTAGTGAGACCTCTGCACAGTGTTCATCTAAAACTACAAGTTAGTGTAGTGCGTCCTGCTCATAGTGTTCAGCTATAACTACAAGTTAGTGTAGTGAGACCTCTGGACAGTGTTCATCTAAAGCTACAAGTTAGTGCAGTGCGTCCTGCTCACAGTGTTCAGCTAAAAATACAAGTTAATGTGGTGCGTCTTCCTCACAGTGTTCAGCTAAACCTACAAGATTTTTTTTTGCGAGCTCTGCACAGTGTTCTTCTAAAGCAACAAGTTAGTGTAGTGCGTCCCGCTCACAGTGTTCAGCTAAAACTACAAGTTAGTGTAGTGAGACCTCTGCAAAGTGTTCATCTAAAACTATAAGTTAGTGTAGTGCATCCTTCTCACAGTGTTCAGCTAAAACTACAAGTTAGTGTAGTACCCTGTTTCCCCGAAAATAAGACCTAGCGTGATTGTCGGTGATGGCTGCAATATAAGCCCTACCCCCCAAATAAGCTGTAGTTAAGGTCCTTGTAGGTCCTATTTTCAGGGTAGGGCTTATTTTTGGGGAAACAGGGTAGGGCTTATTTTGGGGGTAAGGCTTATATTGCAGCCATCAACGACAGTCACGCTAGGTCTTATTTTCGGGGAAACAGGGTAAGACCTCTGCACAGTGTTCATCTAAAGCTACAAGTTAGTGCAGTGCGTCCTGCTCACAGTGTTCAGCTAAAACTACAAGTTAGTGTGGTGTGTCCTCCTCACTGTGTTCAGCTAAACCTACAAGTTATTTTTTTGTGAGCTCTGCACAGTGTTCATCTAAAGCTACAAGTTAGTGTAGTGCGTCCTGCTCACAGTGTTCAGCTAAAACTACAAGTTAGTGTGGTGCGTCCTCCTCACAGTGTTCAGCTAAACCTACAAGTTATTTTTTTGCGAGCTCTGCACAGTGTTCATCTAAAGCTACAAGTTAGTTTAGTGCGTCCTGCTCACAGTGTTCAGCTAAAACTACAAGTTAGTGTGGTGCGTCCTCCTCACAGTGTTCAGCTAAACCTACAAGTTATTTTTTTGCGAGCTCTGCACAGTGTTCATCTAAAACTACAAGTTAGTGTAGTGCGTCCTGCTCACAGTGTTCAGCTAAAACTACAAGTTAGTGTAGTGAGACCTCTGCACAGTGTTCATCTAAAGCTACATGTTAGAGCAGTGCGTCCTGCTCACAGTGTTTAGCTAAACCTAGAAGTTATTTTTTTGCGAGCTCTGCACAGTATTCATCTAAAACTACAAGTTAGTGTAGTGCGTCCTGCTCACAGTGTTCAGCTAAAACTACAAGTTAGTGTGGTGCATCCTCCTCACAGTATTCAGCTAAACCTACAAGTTATTTTTTTGCGAGCTCTGCACAGTGTTCATCTAAAGCTACAAGTTAGTATAGTGCGTCCTGCTCACAGTTTTCATCTAAAACTTCAAGTTAGTGTAGTGAGACCTCTGCACAGTGTTCATCTAAACTACAAGTTAGCGTAGTGCGTCCTGCTCATAGTGTTCAGCTAAAACTACAAGTTAGTGTAGTGAGACTTCTGGACAGTGTTCATCTAAAGCTACAAGTTAGTGCAGTGTGTCCTGCTCACAGTGTTCAGCTAAAACTACAAGTTAATGTGGTGCGTCTTCCTCACAGTGTTCAGCTAAACCTACAAGGTTTTTTTTGCGAGCTCTGCACAGTGTTCTTCTAAAGCAACAAGTTATTGTAGTGCGTCCTGTTCACAGTGTTCAGCTAAAACTACAAGTTAGTGTAGTGAGACCTCTGCAAAGTGTTCATCTAAAACTATAAGTTAGTGTAGTGCATCCTTCTGACAGTGTTCAGCTAAAACTACAAGTTAGTGTAGTGAGACCTCTGCACAGTGTTCATCTAAAGCTACAAGTTAGTGCAGTGCGTCCTGCTCACAGTGTTCAGCTAAAACTACAAGTTAGTGTGGTGCGTCCTCCTCACAGTGTTCAGCTAAACCTACAAGTTATTTTTTTGCGAGCTCTGCACAGTGTTCATCTAAAGCTACAAGTTAGTTTAGTGCGTCCTGCTCACAGTGTTCAGCTAAAACTACAAGTTAGTGTGGTGCGTCATCCTCACAGTGTTCAGCTAAACCTACAAGTTATTTTTTTGTGAGCTCTGCACAGTGTTCATCTAAAACTACAAGTTAGTGTAGTGCGTCCTGCTCACAGTGTTCAGCTAAAACTACAAGTTAGTGTAGTGAGACCTCTGCACAGTGTTCATCTAAAGCTACAAGTTAGAGCAGTGCGTCCTCCTCACAGTGTTCAGCTAAACCTACAAGTTATTTTTTTGCGAGCTCTGCACAGTGTTCATCTAAAGCTACAAGTTAGTGTAGTGTGTCCTGCTCACAGTGTTCAGCTAAAACTACAAGTTAGTGTAGTGAGACCTCTGCATAGTGTTCATCTAAAACGACAAGTTAGTGTAGTGCATCCTGCTCACAGTGTTCAGCTAAAACTACAAGTTAGTGTAGTGAGACCTCTGCAAAGTGTTCATCCAAAACTATAAGTTAGTGTAGTGCATCCTTCTCACAGTGTTCAGCTAAAACTACAAGTTAGTGTAGTGAGACCTCTGCACAGTGTTCATCTAAAGCTACAAGTTAGTGCAGTGCGTCCTGCTCACAGTGTTCAGCTAAAACTACAAGTTAGTGTGGTGCGTCCTCCTCACAGTGTTCAGCTAAACCTACAAGTTATTTTTTTGCAAGCTCTGCACAGTGTTCATCTAAAGCTACAAGTTAGTGTAGTGTGTCCTGCTCACAGTGTTCAGCCAAAACTACAAGTTAGTGTAGTGAGACCTCTGCATAGTGTTCATCTAAAACGACAAGTTAGTGTAGTGCATCCTGCTCACAGTGTTCAGCTAAAAATACAACTTAGTGTAGTAAGACCTCTGCACAGTGTTTATCTAAAGCTACAATTTAGTGCAGTGCGTCCTGCTCACAGTGTTCAGCTAAAACTACAAGTTAGTGTGGTGCGTTGTCCTCACAGTGTTCAGCTAAACCTAGAAGTTATTTTTTTGCGAGCTCTGCACAGTGTTCATCTAAAACTACAAGTTAGTGTAGTGTGTCCTGCTCACAGTGTTCAGCTAAAACTACAAGTTAGTGTAGTGAGACCTCTGCACAGTATTCATCTAAAGCTACAAGTTAGTGCAGTGCATCCTGCTCACAGTGTTCAGCTAAAACTACAAGTTAATGTGGTGCATCCTCCTCACAGTGTTCAGCTAAACCTACAAGTTATTTTTTTGCGAGCTCTTCACAGTGTTCATCTAAAGCTACAAGTTAGTGTAGTGCGTCCTGCTCACAGTGTTCAGCTAAAACTACAAGTTAGTGTAGTGAGACCTCTGCACAGTGTTCATCTAAAACTACAAGTTAGTGTAGTGCGTCCTTCTCACAGTGTTCAGATAAAACTACAAGTTAGTGTAGTAAGACCTCTGCACAGTGTTAATCTAAAGCTACAAGTTAGTGCAGTGCGTCCTGCTCACAGTGTTCAGCTAAAACTACAAGTTAGCATGGTGCGTCCTCCTCACAGTGTTCAGCTAAACCTACAAGTTATTTTTTGCAAGCTCTGCACAGTGTTCATCTAAAGCTACAAGTTAGTGTAGTGCGTCCTGCTCACAGTGGTAGGCTAAAACTACAAGTTAGTGTAGTGAGACTTCTGCACAGTGTTCATCTAAAACTACAAGTTAGTCTAGTGCGTCCTGCTCACAGTGTTCAGCTAAAACTACAAGTTAGTGTAGTGAGACCTCTGCACAGTGTTCATCTAAAGCTACAAGTTAGTGCAGTGCGTCCTGCTCACAGTGTTCAGCTAAAACTACAAGTTAGTGTGGTGCGTCCCCCTCACAGTGTTCAGCTAAACCTACAAGTTATTTTTTTGCGAGCTCTGCACAGTGTTCATCTAAAGCTACAAGTTAGTGTAGTGCGTCCTGCTCACAGTGTTAAGCTAAAACTACAAGTTAGTGTGGTGCATCCTCCTCACTGTGTTCAGCTAAACCTACAAGTTATTTTCTTGTGAGCTCTGCACAGTGTTCATCTAAAGCTACAAGTTAGTGTAGTGCGTCCTGCTCACAGTGTTCAGCTAAAACTAAAAGTTAGTGTGTTGCGTTCTTCTCACAGTATTCAGCTAAACCTACAAGTTTTTTTTTTTGCGAGCTCTGCACAGTGTTCATCTAAAGCTACAAGTTAGTAAAGTGCGTCCTGCTCACAGTTTTCAGCTAAAACTACAAGTTAGTGTAGTGAGACCTCTGCACAGTGTTCATCTAAAACTACAAGTTAGTGTAGTGTGTCCTGCTCACAGTGTTCAGCTAAAACTACAAGTTAACGTAGTGAGACCTCTGCACAGTGTTCATCTAAAGCTACATGTTAGTGCAGTGCGTCCTGCTCACAGTGTTTAGCTAAAACTACAAGTTAATGTATTGCGTCCTCCTCACAGTGTTCAGCTAAACCTACAAGTTATTTTTTTGCGAGCTCTGCACAGTGTTCATCTAAAGCTACAAGTTAGTGTAGTGCGTCCTGCTCACTGTGTTCAGCTAAAACTACAAGTTAGTGTAGTGAGACCTCTGCACAGTGTTCATCTAAAACTACAAGCTAGTGTAGTGCATCCTTCTCACAGTGTTCAGCTAAAACTACAAGTTAGTATAGTGAGACCTCTGCACAGTGTTCATCTAAAGCTACAAGTTAGTGCAGTGCGTCCTGCTCACAGTGTTCAGCTAAAACTACAAGTTAGTGTGGTGCGTCCTCCTCACAGTGTTCAGCTAAACCTACAAGTTATTTTTTTGCGAGCTCTGCACAGTGTTCATCTAAAGCTACAAGTTAGTGCAGTGCGTCCTGCTCACAGTGTTCAGCTAAAACTACAAGTTAGTGTGGTGCGTCCTCCTCACAGTATTCAGCTAAACCTACAAGTTATTTTTTTGCGAGCTTTGCACAGTGTTCATCTAAAGCTACAAGTTAGTGTAGTGCGTCCTGCTCACAGTGTTCAGCTAAAACTACAAGTTAGTGTAGTGAGACCTCTGCACAGTGTTCATCTAAAACTACAAGTTAGTGTAGTGCGTCATGCTCACAGTGTTCAGCTAAAACTACAAGCTAGTGTAGTGAGACCTCTGCATAGTGTTCATCTAAAGCTACAAGTTAGTGCAGTGCGTCCTGCTCACAGTGTTCAGCTAAAACTACAAGTTAATGTGGTGCGTCCTCCTCAAAGTGTTCAGCTAAACCTACAAGTTATTTTTTTGCGAGCTCTGCACAGTGTTCATCTAAAGCTACAAGTTAGTGTAGTGCGTCCTGCTCACAGTGTTCAGCTAAAACTACAAGTTAGTGTGGTGCTTCCTCCTCACAGTGTTCAGCTAAACCTACAAGTTATTTTTTGTGAGCTCTGCACGGTGTTCATCTAAAGCTACAAGTTAGTGTAGTGTGTCCTGCTCACAGTGTTCAGCTAAAACTACAAGTTAGTGTAGTGAGACCTCTGCACAGTGTTCATCTAAAATTACAAGTTAGTGTAGTGCGTACTGCTCATAGTGTTCAGCTAAAACTACAAGTTAGTGTAGTGAGACCTCTGCACAGTGTTCATCTAAAGCTACAAGTTAGTGCAGTGCGTCCTGCTCACAGTGTTCAGCTAAAACTGCAAGTTAGTGTGGTGCGTCCTCCTCACAGTGTTCAGCTAAACCTACAAGATATTTTTTTGCGAGCTCTGCACAATGTTCATCTAAAGCTACAAGTTAGTGTAGTGCGTCCTGCTCACAGTGTTAGGCTAAAACTACAAGTTAGTGTGGCGCGTCCTCCTCACTATGTTCAGCTAAACCTACAAGTTATTTTTTTGTGAGCTCTGCACAGTGTTCATCTAAAGCTACAAGTTAGTGTAGTGCGTCCTGCTCACAGTGTTCAGCTAAAACTACAAGTTAGTGTGGTGCGTCCTCCTCACAGTATTCAGCTAAACCTACAAGTTATTTTTTTGCAAGCTCTGCACAGTGTTCATCTAAAGCTACAAGTTAGTGTAGTGTGTCCTGCTCACAGTGTTCAGCCAAAACTACAATTTAGTGTAGTGAGACCTCTGCATAGTGTTCATCTAAAACGACAAGTTAGTGTAGTGCATCCTGCTCACAGTGTTCAGCTAAAAATACAACTTAGTGTAGTAAGACCTCTGCACAGTGTTTATCTAAAGCTACAAGTTAGTGCAGTGCGTCCTGCTCACAGTGTTCAGCTAAAACTACAAGTTAGTGTGGTGCGTTGTCCTCACAGTGTTCAGCTAAACCTAGAAGTTATTTTTTTGCAAGCTCTGCACAGTGTTCATCTAAAGCTACAAGTTAGTGTAGTGCGTCCTGCTCACAGTGTTCAGCTAAAACTACAAGTTAGTGTGGTGCTTCCTCCTCACAGTGTTCAGCTAAACCTACAAGTTATTTTTTGTGAGCTCTGCACGGTGTTCATCTAAAGCTACAAGTTAGTGTAGTGTGTCCTGCTCACAGTGTTCAGCTAAAACTACAAGTTAGTGTAGTGAGACCTCTGCACAGTGTTCATCTAAAATTACAAGTTAGTGTAGTGCGTACTGCTCATAGTGTTCAGCTAAAACTACAAGTTAGTGTAGTGAGACCTCTGCACAGTGTTCATCTAAAGCTACAAGTTAGTGCAGTGCGTCCTGCTCACAGTGTTCAGCTAAAACTGCAAGTTAGTGTGGTGCGTCCTCCTCACAGTGTTCAGCTAAACCTACAAGATATTTTTTTGCGAGCTCTGCACAATGTTCATCTAAAGCTACAAGTTAGTGTAGTGCGTCCTGCTCACAGTGTTAGGCTAAAACTACAAGTTAGTGTGGCGCGTCCTCCTCACTATGTTCAGCTAAACCTACAAGTTATTTTTTTGTGAGCTCTGCACAGTGTTCATCTAAAGCTACAAGTTAGTGTAGTGCGTCCTGCTCACAGTGTTCAGCTAAAACTACAAGTTAGTGTGGTGCGTCCTCCTCACAGTATTCAGCTAAACCTACAAGTTATTTTTTTGCAAGCTCTGCACAGTGTTCATCTAAAGCTACAAGTTAGTGTAGTGTGTCCTGCTCACAGTGTTCAGCCAAAACTACAATTTAGTGTAGTGAGACCTCTGCATAGTGTTCATCTAAAACGACAAGTTAGTGTAGTGCATCCTGCTCACAGTGTTCAGCTAAAAATACAACTTAGTGTAGTAAGACCTCTGCACAGTGTTTATCTAAAGCTACAAGTTAGTGCAGTGCGTCCTGCTCACAGTGTTCAGCTAAAACTACAAGTTAGTGTGGTGCGTTGTCCTCACAGTGTTCAGCTAAACCTAGAAGTTATTTTTTTGCAAGCTCTGCACAGTGTTCATCTAAAACTACAAGTTAGTGTAGTGTGTCCTGCTCACAGTGTTCAGCTAAAACTACAAGTTAGTGTAGTGAGACCTCTGCACAGTATTCATCTAAAGCTACAAGTTAGTGCAGTGCGTCCTGCTCACAGTGTTCAGCTAAAACTACAAGTTAATGTGGTGCATCCTCCTCACAGTGTTCAGCTAAACCTACAAGTTATTTTTTTGCGAGCTCTTCACAGTGTTCATCTAAAGCTACAAGTTAGTGTAGTGCGTCCTGCTCACAGTGTTCAGCTAAAACTACAAGTTAGTGTAGTGAGACCTCTGCACAGTGTTCATCTAAAACTACAAGTTAGTGTAGTGCGTCCTTCTCACAGTGTTCAGCTAAAACTACAAGTTAGTGTAGTAAGACCTCTGCATAGTGTTAATCTAAAGCTACAAGTTAGTGCAGTGCGTCCTGCTCACAGTGTTCAGCTAAAACTACAAGTTAGTATGGTGCGTCCTCCTCACAGTGTTCAGCTAAACCTACAAGTTATTTTTTGCAAGCTCTGCACAGTGTTCATCTAAAGCTACAAGTTAGTGTAGTGCGTCCTGCTCACAGTGGTAGGCTAAAACTACAAGTTAGTGTAGTGAGACTTCTGCACAGTGTTCATCTAAAACTACAAGTTAGTCTAGTGCGTCCTGCTCACAGTGTTCAGCTAAAACTACAAGTTAGTGTAGTGAGACCTCTGCACAGTGTTCATCTAAAGCTACAAGTTAGTGCAGTGCGTCCTGCTCACAGTGTTCAGCTAAAACTACAAGTTAGTGTGGTGCGTCCTCCTCACAGTATTCAGCTAAACCTACAAGTTATTTTTTTGCAAGCTCTGCACAGTGTTCATCTAAAGCTACAAGTTAGTGTAGTGTGTCCTGCTCACAGTGTTCAGCCAAAACTACAATTTAGTGTAGTGAGACCTCTGCATAGTGTTCATCTAAAACGACAAGTTAGTGTAGTGCATCCTGCTCACAGTGTTCAGCTAAAAATACAACTTAGTGTAGTAAGACCTCTGCACAGTGTTTATCTAAAGCTACAAGTTAGTGCAGTGCGTCCTGCTCACAGTGTTCAGCTAAAACTACAAGTTAGTGTGGTGCGTTGTCCTCACAGTGTTCAGCTAAACCTAGAAGTTATTTTTTTGCAAGCTCTGCACAGTGTTCATCTAAAACTACAAGTTAGTGTAGTGTGTCCTGCTCACAGTGTTCAGCTAAAACTACAAGTTAGTGTAGTGAGACCTCTGCACAGTATTCATCTAAAGCTACAAGTTAGTGCAGTGCGTCCTGCTCACAGTGTTCAGCTAAAACTACAAGTTAATGTGGTGCATCCTCCTCACAGTGTTCAGCTAAACCTACAAGTTATTTTTTTGCGAGCTCTTCACAGTGTTCATCTAAAGCTACAAGTTAGTGTAGTGCGTCCTGCTCACAGTGTTCAGCTAAAACTACAAGTTAGTGTAGTGAGACCTCTGCACAGTGTTCATCTAAAACTACAAGTTAGTGTAGTGCGTCCTTCTCACAGTGTTCAGCTAAAACTACAAGTTAGTGTAGTAAGACCTCTGCATAGTGTTAATCTAAAGCTACAAGTTAGTGCAGTGCGTCCTGCTCACAGTGTTCAGCTAAAACTACAAGTTAGTATGGTGCGTCCTCCTCACAGTGTTCAGCTAAACCTACAAGTTATTTTTTGCAAGCTCTGCACAGTGTTCATCTAAAGCTACAAGTTAGTGTAGTGCGTCCTGCTCACAGTGGTAGGCTAAAACTACAAGTTAGTGTAGTGAGACTTCTGCAAAGTGTTCATCTAAAACTACAAGTTAGTCTAGTGCGTCCTGCTCACAGTGTTCAGCTAAAACTACAAGTTAGTGTAGTGAGACCTCTGCACAGTGTTCATCTAAAGCTACAAGTTAGTGCAGTGCGTCCTGCTCACAGTGTTCAGCTAAAACTACAAGTTAGTGTGGTGCGTCCCCCTCACAGTGTTCAGCTAAACCTACGAGTTATTTTTTTGCGAGCTCTGCACAGTGTTCATCTAAAGCTACAAGTTAGTGTAGTGCGTCCTGCTCACAGTGTTAAGCTAAAACTACAAGTTAGTGTGGTGCGTCCTCCTCACTGTGTTCAGCTAAACCTACAAGTTATTTTCTTGTGAGCTCTGCACAGTGTTCATCTAAAGCTACAAGTTAGTGTAGTGCGTCCTGCTCACAGTGTTCAGCTAAAACTACAAGTTAGTGTGGTGCGTTCTTCTCACAGTATTCAGCTAAACCTACAAGTTTTTTTTTTTTGCGAGCTCTGCACAGTGTTCATCTAAAGCTACAAGTTAGTGTAGTGCGTCCTGCTCACTGTGTTCAGCTAAAACTACAAGTTAGTGTAGTGAGACCTCTGCACAGTGTTCATCTAAAATTACAAGTTAGTGTAGTGCGTACTGCTCATAGTGTTCAGCTAAAACTACAAGTTAGTGTAGTGAGACCTCTGCACAGTGTTCATCTAAAGCTACAAGTTAGTGCAGTGCGTCCTGCTCACAGTGTTCAGCTAAAACTGCAAGTTAGTGTGGTGCGTCCTCCTCACAGTGTTCAGCTAAACCTACAAGATTTTTTTTTGCGAGCTCTGCACAATGTTCATTTAAAGCTACAAGTTAGTGTAGTGCGTCCTGCTCACAGTGTTAGGCTAAAACTACAAGTTAGTGTGGCGCGTCCTCCTCACTATGTTCAGCTAAACCTACAAGTTATTTTTTTTGTGAGCTCTGCACAGTGTTCATCTAAAGCTACAAGTTAGTGTAGTGCGTCCTGCTCACAGTGTTCAGCTAAAACTACAAGTTAGTGTGGTGCATCCTCCTCACAGTATTCAGCTAAACCTACAAGTTATTTTTTTGCAAGCTCTGCACAGTGTTCATCTAAAGCTACAAGTTAGTGTAGTGTGTCCTGCTCACAGTGTTCAGCCAAAACTACAAGTTAGTGTAGTGAGACCTCTGCATAGTGTTCATCTAAAACGACAAGTTAGTGTAGTGCATCCTGCTCACAGTGTTCAGCTAAAAATACAACTTAGTGTAGTAAGACCTCTGCACAGTGTTTATCTAAAGCTACAAGTTAGTGCAGTGCGTCCTGCTCACAGTGTTCAGCTAAAACTACAAGTTAGTGTGGTGCGTTGTCCTCACAGTGTTCAGCTAAACCTAGAAGTTATTTTTTTGCAAGCTCTGCACAGTGTTCATCTAAAACTACAAGTTAGTGTAGTGTGTCCTGCTCACAGTGTTCAGCTAAAACTACAAGTTAGTGTAGTGAGACCTCTGCACAGTATTCATCTAAAGCTACAAGTTAGTGCAGTGCGTCCTGCTCACAGTGTTCAGCTAAAACTACAAGTTAATGTGGTGCATCCTCCTCACAGTGTTCAGCTAAACCTACAAGTTATTTTTTTGCGAGCTCTTCACAGTGTTCATCTAAAGCTACAAGTTAGTGTAATGCGTCCTGCTCACAGTGTTCAGCTAAAACTACAAGTTAGTGTAGTGAGACCTCTGCACAGTGTTCATCTAAAACTACAAGTTAGTGTAGTGCGTCCTTCTCACAGTGTTCAGCTAAAACTACAAGTTAGTGTAGTAAGACCTCTGCACAGTGTTAATCTAAAGCTACAAGTTAGTGCAGTGCGTCCTGCTCACAGTGTTCAGCTAAAACTACAAGTTAGTATGGTGCGTCCTCCTCACAGTGTTCAGCTAAACCTACAAATTATTTTTTGCAAGCTCTGCACAGTGTTCATCTAAAGCTACAAGTTAGTGTAGTGCGTCCTGCTCACAGTGGTAGGCTAAAACTACAAGTTAGTGTAGTGAGACTTCTGCACAGTGTTCATCTAAAACTACAAGTTAGTCTAGTGCGTCCTGCTCACAGTGTTCAGCTAAAACTACAAGTTAGTGTAGTGAGACCTCTGCACAGTGTTCATCTAAAGCTACAAGTTAGTGCAGTGCGTCCTGCTCACAGTGTTCAGCTAAAACTACAAGTTAGTTTGGTGCGTCCCCCTCACAGTGTTCAGCTAAACCTACGAGTTATTTTTTTGCGAGCTCTGCACAGTGTTCATCTAAAGCTACAAGTTAGTGTAGTGCGTCCTGCTCACAGTGTTCAGCTAAAACTACAAGTTAGTGTGGTGCGTTCTTCTCACAGTATTCAGCTAAACCTACAAGTTTTTTTTTTTGCGAGCTCTGCACAGTGTTCATCTAAAGCTACAAGTTAATGTAGTGCGTCCTGCTCACTGTGTTCAGCTAAAACTACAAGTTAGTGTAGTGAGACCTCTGCACAGTGTTCATCTAAAACTACAAGCTAGTGTAGTGCATCCTTCTCACAGTGTTCAGCTAAAACTACAAGTTAGTATAGTGAGACCTCTGCACAGTGTTCATCTAAAGCTACAAGTTAGTGCAGTGCGTCCTGCTCACAGTGTTCAGCTAAAACTACAAGTTAGTGTGGTGCGTCCTCCTCACAGTGTTCAGCTAAACCTACAAGTTATTTTTTTGCGAGCTCTGCACAGTGTTCATCTAAAGCTACAAGTTAGTGCAGTGCGTCCTGCTCACAGTGTTCAGCTAAAACTACAAGTTAGTGTAGTGAGACCTCTGCACAGTGTTCATCTAAAACTACAAGTTAGTGTAGTGCGTACTGCTCATAGTGTTCAGCTAAAACTACAAGTTAGTGTAGTGAGACCTCTGCACAGTGTTCATCTAAAGCTACAAGTTAGTGCAGTGCGTCCTGCTCACAGTGTTCAGCTAAAACTGCAAGTTAGTGTGGTGCGTCCTCCTCACAGTGTTCAGCTAAACCTACAAGATATTTTTTTGCGAGCTCTGCACAATGTTCATCTAAAGCTACAAGTTAGTGTAGTGCGTCCTGCTCACAGTGTTAGGCTAAAACTACAAGTTAGTGTGGCGCGTCCTCCTCACTATGTTCAGCTAAACCTACAAGTTATTTTTTTGTGAGCTCTGCACAGTGTTCATCTAAAGCTACAAGTTAGTGTAGTGCGTCCTGCTCACAGTGTTCAGCTAAAACTACAAGTTATTTTTTTGTGAGCTCTGCACAGTGTTCATCTAAAGCTCCAAGTTAGTATAGTGCGTCCTGCTCACAGTGTTCAGCTAAAACTACAAGTTAGTGTAGTGAGACCTCTGCACAGTGTTCATCTAAAACTACAAGTTAGTGTAGTACGTCCTGCTCACAGTGTTTAGCTAAAACTACAAGTTAGTGTAGTGAGACCTCTGCACAGTGTTCAGCTAAACCTACAAGTTATTTTTTTGCGAGCTCTGCACAGTGTTCATCTAAAGCTACAAGTTAGTTTAGTGTGTCCTGCTCACAGTGTTCAGCTAAAACTACAAGTTAGTGTGGTGCGTCCTCCTCACAGTGTTCAGCTAAACCTACAAGTTTTTTTTTTGCAAGCTCTGCACAGTGTTCATCTAAAGCTACAAGTTAGTGTAGTGCGTCCTGCTCACAGTGTTCAGCTAAAACTACAAGTTAGTGTAGTGAGACCTCTGCACAGTGTTCATCTAAAACTACAAGTTAGTGTAGTGCATCCTGCTCACAGTGTTCAGCTAAAACTACAAGTTAGTGTAGTGAGACCTCTGCACAGTGTTCATCTAAAGCTACAAGTTAGTGCAGTGCGTCCTGCTCACAGTGTTCAGCAAAAACTACAAGTAAGTGTGGTGCGTCCTCCTCACAGTGTTCAGCTAAACCTACAAGTTATTTTTTTGCGGGCTCTGCACAGTGTTCATCTAAAGCTAGAAGTTAGTGTAGTGCTTCCTGCTCACAGTGTTCAGCTAAAACTACAAGTTAGTGTAGTGAGACCTCTGCACAGTGTTCATCTAAAGCTACAAGTTAGTGCAGTGCGTCCTGCTCACAGTGTTCAGCTAAAACTACAAGTTAGTGTGGTGCGTCCCCCTCACAGTGTTCAGCTAAACCTACAAGTTATTTTTTTGCGAGCTCTGCACAGTGTTCATCTAATGCTACAAGTTAGTGTAGTGCGTCCTGCTCACAGTGTTCATCTAAAACTACAAGTTAGTGTTGTGCGTCCTCCTCACAGTGTTCAGCTAAACCTACAAGTTATTTTTTTGTGAGCTCTGCACAGTGTTCATCTAAAGCTACAAGTTAGTGCAGTGCGTCCTGCTCACAGTGTTCAGCTAAAACTACAAGTTAGTGTGGTGCGTCCTCCTCACAGTGTTCAGCTAAACCTACAAGTTATTTTTTTGCGAGCTCTGCACAGTGTTCATCTAAAGCTACAAGTTAGTGTAGTGCGTCCTGCTCACAGTGTTCAGCTAAAACTACAAGTTAGTGTGGTGCTTCCTCCTCACAGTGTTCAGCTAAACCTACAAGTTAATTCTTGTGAGCTCTGCACAGTGTTCATCTAAAGCTACAAGTTAGTGTAGTGTGTCCTGCTCACAGTGTTCAGCTAAAACTACAAGTTAGTGTAGTGAGACCTCTGCACAGTGTTCATCTAAAGCTACAAGTTAGTGCAGTGCGTCCTGCTCACAGTGTTCAGCTAAAACTACAAGTTAGTGTGGTGCGTCCTCCTCACAGTGTTCAGCTAAACCTACAAGTTATTTTTTTGCGAGCTCTGCACAGTGTTCATCTAAAGCTACAAGTTAGTGTAGTGCATCCTGCTCACAGTGTTCAGCTAAAACTACAAGTTAATGTGGTGCGTCCTCCTCACAGTGTTCAGCTAAACCTACAAGTTATTTTTTTGCGAGCTCTTCACAGTGTTCATCTAAAGCTACAATTTAGTGTAGTGCGTCCTGCTCACAGTGTTCAGCTAAAACTACAAGTTAGTGTAGTGAGACCTCTGCACAGTGTTCATCTAAAACTACAAGTTAGTGTGGTGCGTCCTGCTCATAGTGTTCAGCTAAAACTACAAGTTAGTGTAGTGAGACCTCTGGACAGTGTTCATCTAAAGCTACAAGTTAGTGCAGTGCGTCCTGCTCCAAGTGTTCAGCTAAAACTACAAGTTAATGTGGTGCGTCTTCCTCACAGTGTTCAGCTAAACCTACAAGTTTTTTTGCGAGCTCTGCACAGTGTTCTTCTAAAGCAACAAGTTAGTGTAGTGCGTCCTGCTCACAGTGTTCAGCTAAAACTACAAGTTAGTGTAGTGAGACCTCTGCACAGTGTTCATCTAAAACTATAAGTTAGTGTAGTGCATCCTTCTCACAGTGTTCAGCTAAAACTACAAGTTAGTGTAGTGAGACCTCTGCACAGTGTTCATCTAAAGCTACAAGTTAGTGCAGTGCGTCCTGCTCACAGTGTTCAGCTAAAACTACAAGTCAGTGTGGTGCGTCCTCCTCACAGTGTTCAGCTAAACTTACAAGTTATTTTTTTGCGAGCTCTGCACAGTGTTCATCTAAAGCTACAAGTTAGTGTAGTGCGTCCTGCTCACAGTGTTCAGCTAAAACTACAAGTTAGTGTAGTGAGACCTCTGCATAGTGTTCATCTAAAGCTACAAGTTAGTGCAGTGCGTCCTGCTCACAGTGTTCAGCTAAAACTACAAGTTAGTATAGTGAGACCTCTGCACAGTGTTCATCTAAAGCTACAAGTTAGTGCAGTGCGTCCTGCTCACAGTGATCAGCTAAAACTACAAGTTAGTGTGGTGCGTCCTCCTCACAGTGTTCAGCTAAACCTACAAGTTATTTTTTTGCAAGCTCTGCACAGTGTTCATCTAAAGCTACAAGTTAGTGTAGTGCGTCCTGCTCACAGTGTTCAGCTAAAACTACAAGTTAGTGTGGTGCGTCCTCCTCACAGTATTCAGCTAAACCTACAAGTTATTTTTTTGCGAGCTCTGCACAGTGTTCATCTAAAGCTACAAGTTAGTGTAGTGCATCCTGCTCACAGTGTTCAGCTAAAACTACAAGTTAGTGTAGTGAGACCTCTGCACAGTGTTCATCTAAAACTACAAGTTAGTGTAGTGCGTCCTGCTCACAGTGTTCAGCTAAAACTACAAGCTAGTGTAGTGAGACCTCTGCACAGTGTTCATCTAAAGCTACAAGTTAGTGCAGTGCGTCCTCCTCACAGTGTTCAGCTAAACCTACAAGTTATTTTTTTGCGAGCTCTGCACAGTGTTCATCTAAAGCTACAAGTTAGTGTAGTGCGTCCTGCTCACAGTGTTCAGCTAAAACAACAAGTTAGTGTGGTGCTTCCTCCTCACAGTGTTCAGCTAAACCTACAAGTTATTTTTTGTGAGCTCTGCACAGTGTTCATCTAAAGCTACAAGTTAGTGTAGTGTGTCCTGCTCACAGTGTTCAGCTAAAACTACAAGTTAGTATAGTGAGACCTCTGCACAGTGTTCATCTAAAAATACAAGTTAGTGTAATGCGTCCTGCTCATAGTGTTCAGCTAAAACTACAAGTTAGTGTAGTGAGACCTCTGCACAGTGTTCATCTAAAGCTACAAGTTAGTGTAGTGTGTCCTGCTCACAGTGTTCAGCTAAAACTACAAGTTAGTGTAGTGGGACCTCTGCACAGTGTTCATCTAAAACTACAAATTAGTGTAGTGCGTCATGCTCACAGTGTTCAGCAAAAAATACAAGCTAGTGTAGTGAGACCTCTGCACAGTGTTCATCTAAAGCTACAAGTTAGTGCAGTGCGTCCTGCTCACAGTGTTCAGCTAAAAGTACAAGTTAATGTGGTGAGTCCTCCTCACAGTGTTCAGCTAAACCTACAAGTTATTTTTTTGCGAGCTCTGCACAGTGTTCATCTAAAGCTACAAGTTAGTGTAGTGCGTCCTGCTCACAGTGTTCAGCTAAAACTACAAGTTAGTGTGGTGCTTCCTCCTCACAGTGTTCAGCTAAACCTACAAGTTATTTTTTGTGAGCTCTGCACGGTGTTCATCTAAAGCTATAAGTTAGTGTAGTGTGTCCTGCTCACAGTGTTCAGCTAAAACTACAAGTTAGTGTAGTGAGACCTCTGCACAGTGTTCATCTAAAACTACAAGTTAGTGTAGTGCGTCCTGCTCATAGTGTTCAGCTAAAACTACAAGTTAGTGTAGTGAGACCTCTGCACAGTGTTCATCTAAAGCTACAAGTTAGTGCAGTGCGTCCTGCTCACAGTGTTCAGCTAAAACTACAAGTTAGTGTGGTGCGTCCTCCTCACAGTATTCAGCTAAACCTACAAGTTATTTTTTTGCAAGCTCTGCACAGTGTTCATCTAAAGCTACAAGTTAGTGTAGTGTGTCCTGCTCACAGTGTTCAGCCAAAACTACAATTTAGTGTAGTGAGACCTCTGCATAGTGTTCATCTAAAACGACAAGTTAGTGTAGTGCATCCTGCTCACAGTGTTCAGCTAAAAATACAACTTAGTGTAGTAAGACCTCTGCACAGTGTTTATCTAAAGCTACAAGTTAGTGCAGTGCGTCCTGCTCACAGTGTTCAGCTAAAACTACAAGTTAGTGTGGTGCGTTGTCCTCACAGTGTTCAGCTAAACCTAGAAGTTATTTTTTTGCAAGCTCTGCACAGTGTTCATCTAAAGCTACAAGTTAGTGTAGTGCGTCCTGCTCACAGTGTTCAGCTAAAACTACAAGTTAGTGTGGTGCTTCCTCCTCACAGTGTTCAGCTAAACCTACAAGTTATTTTTTGTGAGCTCTGCACGGTGTTCATCTAAAGCTACAAGTTAGTGTAGTGTGTCCTGCTCACAGTGTTCAGCTAAAACTACAAGTTAGTGTAGTGAGACCTCTGCACAGTGTTCATCTAAAATTACAAGTTAGTGTAGTGCGTACTGCTCATAGTGTTCAGCTAAAACTACAAGTTAGTGTAGTGAGACCTCTGCACAGTGTTCATCTAAAGCTACAAGTTAGTGCAGTGCGTCCTGCTCACAGTGTTCAGCTAAAACTGCAAGTTAGTGTGGTGCGTCCTCCTCACAGTGTTCAGCTAAACCTACAAGATATTTTTTTGCGAGCTCTGCACAATGTTCATCTAAAGCTACAAGTTAGTGTAGTGCGTCCTGCTCACAGTGTTAGGCTAAAACTACAAGTTAGTGTGGCACGTCCTCCTCACTATGTTCAGCTAAACCTACAAGTTATTTTTTTGTGAGCTCTGCACAGTGTTCATCTAAAGCTACAAGTTAGTGTAGTGCGTCCTGCTCACAGTGTTCAGCTAAAACTACAAGTTAGTGTGGTGCGTCCTCCTCACAGTATTCAGCTAAACCTACAAGTTATTTTTTTGCAAGCTCTGCACAGTGTTCATCTAAAGCTACAAGTTAGTGTAGTGTGTCCTGCTCACAGTGTTCAGCCAAAACTACAATTTAGTGTAGTGAGACCTCTGCATAGTGTTCATCTAAAACGACAAGTTAGTGTAGTGCATCCTGCTCACAGTGTTCAGCTAAAAATACAACTTAGTGTAGTAAGACCTCTGCACAGTGTTTATCTAAAGCTACAAGTTAGTGCAGTGCGTCCTGCTCACAGTGTTCAGCTAAAACTACAAGTTAGTGTGGTGCGTTGTCCTCACAGTGTTCAGCTAAACCTAGAAGTTATTTTTTTGCAAGCTCTGCACAGTGTTCATCTAAAACTACAAGTTAGTGTAGTGTGTCCTGCTCACAGTGTTCAGCTAAAACTACAAGTTAGTGTAGTGAGACCTCTGCACAGTATTCATCTAAAGCTACAAGTTAGTGCAGTGCGTCCTGCTCACAGTGTTCAGCTAAAACTACAAGTTAATGTGGTGCATCCTCCTCACAGTGTTCAGCTAAACCTACAAGTTATTTTTTTGCGAGCTCTTCACAGTGTTCATCTAAAGCTACAAGTTAGTGTAGTGCGTCCTGCTCACAGTGTTCAGCTAAAACTACAAGTTAGTGTAGTGAGACCTCTGCACAGTGTTCATCTAAAACTACAAGTTAGTGTAGTGCGTCCTTCTCACAGTGTTCAGCTAAAACTACAAGTTAGTGTAGTAAGACCTCTGCATAGTGTTAATCTAAAGCTACAAGTTAGTGCAGTGCGTCCTGCTCACAGTGTTCAGCTAAAACTACAAGTTAGTATGGTGCGTCCTCCTCACAGTGTTCAGCTAAACCTACAAGTTATTTTTTGCAAGCTCTGCACAGTGTTCATCTAAAGCTACAAGTTAGTGTAGTGCGTCCTGCTCACAGTGGTAGGCTAAAACTACAAGTTAGTGTAGTGAGACTTCTGCACAGTGTTCATCTAAAACTACAAGTTAGTCTAGTGCGTCCTGCTCACAGTGTTCAGCTAAAACTACAAGTTAGTGTAGTGAGACCTCTGCACAGTGTTCATCTAAAGCTACAAGTTAGTGCAGTGCGTCCTGCTCACAGTGTTCAGCTAAAACTACAAGTTAGTGTGGTGCGTCCTCCTCACAGTATTCAGCTAAACCTACAAGTTATTTTTTTGCAAGCTCTGCACAGTGTTCATCTAAAGCTACAAGTTAGTGTAGTGTGTCCTGCTCACAGTGTTCAGCCAAAACTACAATTTAGTGTAGTGAGACCTCTGCATAGTGTTCATCTAAAACGACAAGTTAGTGTAGTGCATCCTGCTCACAGTGTTCAGCTAAAAATACAACTTAGTGTAGTAAGACCTCTGCACAGTGTTTATCTAAAGCTACAAGTTAGTGCAGTGCGTCCTGCTCACAGTGTTCAGCTAAAACTACAAGTTAGTGTGGTGCGTTGTCCTCACAGTGTTCAGCTAAACCTAGAAGTTATTTTTTTGCAAGCTCTGCACAGTGTTCATCTAAAACTACAAGTTAGTGTAGTGTGTCCTGCTCACAGTGTTCAGCTAAAACTACAAGTTAGTGTAGTGAGACCTCTGCACAGTATTCATCTAAAGCTACAAGTTAGTGCAGTGCGTCCTGCTCACAGTGTTCAGCTAAAACTACAAGTTAATGTGGTGCATCCTCCTCACAGTGTTCAGCTAAACCTACAAGTTATTTTTTTGCGAGCTCTTCACAGTGTTCATCTAAAGCTACAAGTTAGTGTAGTGCGTCCTGCTCACAGTGTTCAGCTAAAACTACAAGTTAGTGTAGTGAGACCTCTGCACAGTGTTCATCTAAAACTACAAGTTAGTGTAGTGCGTCCTTCTCACAGTGTTCAGCTAAAACTACAAGTTAGTGTAGTAAGACCTCTGCATAGTGTTAATCTAAAGCTACAAGTTAGTGCAGTGCGTCCTGCTCACAGTGTTCAGCTAAAACTACAAGTTAGTATGGTGCGTCCTCCTCACAGTGTTCAGCTAAACCTACAAGTTATTTTTTGCAAGCTCTGCACAGTGTTCATCTAAAGCTACAAGTTAGTGTAGTGCGTCCTGCTCACAGTGGTAGGCTAAAACTACAAGTTAGTGTAGTGAGACTTCTGCACAGTGTTCATCTAAAACTACAAGTTAGTCTAGTGCGTCCTGCTCACAGTGTTCAGCTAAAACTACAAGTTAGTGTAGTGAGACCTCTGCACAGTGTTCATCTAAAGCTACAAGTTAGTGCAGTGCGTCCTGCTCACAGTGTTCAGCTAAAACTACAAGTTAGTGTGGTGCGTCCCCCTCACAGTGTTCAGCTAAACCTACGAGTTATTTTTTTGCGAGCTCTGCACAGTGTTCATCTAAAGCTACAAGTTAGTGTAGTGCGTCCTGCTCACAGTGTTAAGCTAAAACTACAAGTTAGTGTGGTGCGTCCTCCTCACTGTGTTCAGCTAAACCTACAAGTTATTTTCTTGTGAGCTCTGCACAGTGTTCATCTAAAGCTACAAGTTAGTGTAGTGCGTCCTGCTCACAGTGTTCAGCTAAAACTACAAGTTAGTGTGGTGCGTTCTTCTCACAGTATTCAGCTAAACCTACAAGTTTTTTTTTTTTGCGAGCTCTGCACAGTGTTCATCTAAAGCTACAAGTTAGTGTAGTGCGTCCTGCTCACTGTGTTCAGCTAAAACTACAAGTTAGTGTAGTGAGACCTCTGCACAGTGTTCATCTAAAATTACAAGTTAGTGTAGTGCGTACTGCTCATAGTGTTCAGCTAAAACTACAAGTTAGTGTAGTGAGACCTCTGCACAGTGTTCATCTAAAGCTACAAGTTAGTGCAGTGCGTCCTGCTCACAGTGTTCAGCTAAAACTGCAAGTTAGTGTGGTGCGTCCTCCTCACAGTGTTCAGCTAAACCTACAAGATTTTTTTTTGCGAGCTCTGCACAATGTTCATCTAAAGCTACAAGTTAGTGTAGTGCGTCCTGCTCACAGTGTTAGGCTAAAACTACAAGTTAGTGTGGCGCGTCCTCCTCACTATGTTCAGCTAAACCTACAAGTTATTTTTTTGTGAGCTCTGCACAGTGTTCATCTAAAGCTACAAGTTAGTGTAGTGCGTCCTGCTCACAGTGTTCAGCTAAAACTACAAGTTAGTGTGGTGCATCCTCCTCACAGTATTCAGCTAAACCTACAAGTTATTTTTTTGCAAGCTCTGCACAGTGTTCATCTAAAGCTACAAGTTAGTGTAGTGTGTCCTGCTCACAGTGTTCAGCCAAAACTACAAGTTAGTGTAGTGAGACCTCTGCATAGTGTTCATCTAAAACGACAAGTTAGTGTAGTGCATCCTGCTCACAGTGTTCAGCTAAAAATACAACTTAGTGTAGTAAGACCTCTGCACAGTGTTTATCTAAAGCTACAAGTTAGTGCAGTGCGTCCTGCTCACAGTGTTCAGCTAAAACTACAAGTTAGTGTGGTGCGTTGTCCTCACAGTGTTCAGCTAAACCTAGAAGTTATTTTTTTGCAAGCTCTGCACAGTGTTCATCTAAAACTACAAGTTAGTGTAGTGTGTCCTGCTCACAGTGTTCAGCTAAAACTACAAGTTAGTGTAGTGAGACCTCTGCACAGTATTCATCTAAAGCTACAAGTTAGTGCAGTGCGTCCTGCTCACAGTGTTCAGCTAAAACTACAAGTTAATGTGGTGCATCCTCCTCACAGTGTTCAGCTAAACCTACAAGTTATTTTTTTGCGAGCTCTTCACAGTGTTCATCTAAAGCTACAAGTTAGTGTAATGCGTCCTGCTCACAGTGTTCAGCTAAAACTACAAGTTAGTGTAGTGAGACCTCTGCACAGTGTTCATCTAAAACTACAAGTTAGTGTAGTGCGTCCTTCTCACAGTGTTCAGCTAAAACTACAAGTTAGTGTAGTAAGACCTCTGCACAGTGTTAATCTAAAGCTACAAGTTAGTGCAGTGCGTCCTGCTCACAGTGTTCAGCTAAAACTACAAGTTAGTATGGTGCGTCCTCCTCACAGTGTTCAGCTAAACCTACAAATTATTTTTTGCAAGCTCTGCACAGTGTTCATCTAAAGCTACAAGTTAGTGTAGTGCGTCCTGCTCACAGTGGTAGGCTAAAACTACAAGTTAGTGTAGTGAGACTTCTGCACAGTGTTCATCTAAAACTACAAGTTAGTCTAGTGCGTCCTGCTCACAGTGTTCAGCTAAAACTACAAGTTAGTGTAGTGAGACCTCTGCACAGTGTTCATCTAAAGCTACAAGTTAGTGCAGTGCGTCCTGCTCACAGTGTTCAGCTAAAACTACAAGTTAGTTTGGTGCGTCCCCCTCACAGTGTTCAGCTAAACCTACGAGTTATTTTTTTGCGAGCTCTGCACAGTGTTCATCTAAAGCTACAAGTTAGTGTAGTGCGTCCTGCTCACAGTGTTCAGCTAAAACTACAAGTTAGTGTGGTGCGTTCTTCTCACAGTATTCAGCTAAACCTACAAGTTTTTTTTTTTGCGAGCTCTGCACAGTGTTCATCTAAAGCTACAAGTTAATGTAGTGCGTCCTGCTCACTGTGTTCAGCTAAAACTACAAGTTATGCCGCGTACACACGGTCGTACTTTTCGTCTACAAAAGTCGGACAGCCTGTCCGACAGACTTCCGGCAGACTTTCGGTGGACTTGCGGCGGACTTGCGGCCTACTTTCTAACGAACGGACTTGCCTACACACGACCACACAAAAGTCTAACGGATTCGTACGTGATGACGTACACCGGACTAAAATAAGGAAGTTCATAGCCAGTAGCCAATAGGTGCCCTAGCGTGGCTTTTTGTCCGTCGGACTAGCACACAGACGAGCGGATTTCGGGGTCCGTCGTAGTTACGAAGTAAAGTTTTAAAACATGTTTCAAATCTAAAGTACGTCGGATTTGAGGCTAAAAAAGTCAGTTGAAAGTCCGGAGAAGCCCACACACGATCGGATTACCAGCCAGCTTTAGTCCATCAGCGTCCGTTGGACTTTTGTAGACGAAAAGTAGGACCGTGTGTACGCGGCATTAGTGTAGTGAGACCTCTGCACAGTGTTCATCTAAAACTACAAGCTAGTGTAGTGCATCCTTCTCACAGTGTTCAGCTAAAACTACAAGTTAGTATAGTGAGACCTCTGCACAGTGTTCATCTAAAGCTACAAGTTAGTGCAGTGCGTCCTGCTCACAGTGTTCAGCTAAAACTACAAGTTAGTGTGGTGCGTCCTCCTCACAGTGTTCAGCTAAACCTACAAGTTATTTTTTTGCGAGCTCTGCACAGTGTTCATCTAAAGCTACAAGTTAGTGCAGTGCGTCCTGCTCACAGTGTTCAGCTAAAACTACAAGTTAGTGTAGTGAGACCTCTGCACAGTGTTCATCTAAAACTACAAGTTAGTGTAGTGCGTACTGCTCATAGTGTTCAGCTAAAACTACAAGTTAGTGTAGTGAGACCTCTGCACAGTGTTCATCTAAAGCTACAAGTTAGTGCAGTGCGTCCTGCTCACAGTGTTCAGCTAAAACTGCAAGTTAGTGTGGTGCGTCCTCCTCACAGTGTTCAGCTAAACCTACAAGATATTTTTTTGCGAGCTCTGCACAATGTTCATCTAAAGCTACAAGTTAGTGTAGTGCGTCCTGCTCACAGTGTTAGGCTAAAACTACAAGTTAGTGTGGCGCGTCCTCCTCACTATGTTCAGCTAAACCTACAAGTTATTTTTTTGTGAGCTCTGCACAGTGTTCATCTAAAGCTACAAGTTAGTGTAGTGCGTCCTGCTCACAGTGTTCAGCTAAAACTACAAGTTATTTTTTTGTGAGCTCTGCACAGTGTTCATCTAAAGCTCCAAGTTAGTATAGTGCGTCCTGCTCACAGTGTTCAGCTAAAACTACAAGTTAGTGTAGTGAGACCTCTGCACAGTGTTCATCTAAAACTACAAGTTAGTGTAGTACGTCCTGCTCACAGTGTTTAGCTAAAACTACAAGTTAGTGTAGTGAGACCTCTGCACAGTGTTCAGCTAAACCTACAAGTTATTTTTTTGCGAGCTCTGCACAGTGTTCATCTAAAGCTACAAGTTAGTTTAGTGTGTCCTGCTCACAGTGTTCAGCTAAAACTACAAGTTAGTGTGGTGCGTCCTCCTCACAGTGTTCAGCTAAACCTACAAGTTTTTTTTTTGCAAGCTCTGCACAGTGTTCATCTAAAGCTACAAGTTAGTGTAGTGCGTCCTGCTCACAGTGTTCAGCTAAAACTACAAGTTAGTGTAGTGAGACCTCTGCACAGTGTTCATCTAAAACTACAAGTTAGTGTAGTGCATCCTGCTCACAGTGTTCAGCTAAAACTACAAGTTAGTGTAGTGAGACCTCTGCACAGTGTTCATCTAAAGCTACAAGTTAGTGCAGTGCGTCCTGCTCACAGTGTTCAGCAAAAACTACAAGTAAGTGTGGTGCGTCCTCCTCACAGTGTTCAGCTAAACCTACAAGTTATTTTTTTGCGGGCTCTGCACAGTGTTCATCTAAAGCTAGAAGTTAGTGTAGTGCTTCCTGCTCACAGTGTTCAGCTAAAACTACAAGTTAGTGTAGTGAGACCTCTGCACAGTGTTCATCTAAAGCTACAAGTTAGTGCAGTGCGTCCTGCTCACAGTGTTCAGCTAAAACTACAAGTTAGTGTGGTGCGTCCCCCTCACAGTGTTCAGCTAAACCTACAAGTTATTTTTTTGCGAGCTCTGCACAGTGTTCATCTAATGCTACAAGTTAGTGTAGTGCGTCCTGCTCACAGTGTTCATCTAAAACTACAAGTTAGTGTTGTGCGTCCTCCTCACAGTGTTCAGCTAAACCTACAAGTTATTTTTTTGTGAGCTCTGCACAGTGTTCATCTAAAGCTACAAGTTAGTGCAGTGCGTCCTGCTCACAGTGTTCAGCTAAAACTACAAGTTAGTGTGGTGCGTCCTCCTCACAGTGTTCAGCTAAACCTACAAGTTATTTTTTTGCGAGCTCTGCACAGTGTTCATCTAAAGCTACAAGTTAGTGTAGTGCGTCCTGCTCACAGTGTTCAGCTAAAACTACAAGTTAGTGTGGTGCTTCCTCCTCACAGTGTTCAGCTAAACCTACAATTTAATTCTTGTGAGCTCTGCACAGTGTTCATCTAAAGCTACAAGTTAGTGTAGTGTGTCCTGCTCACAGTGTTCAGCTAAAACTACAAGTTAGTGTAGTGAGACCTCTGCACAGTGTTCATCTAAAGCTACAAGTTAGTGCAGTGCGTCCTGCTCACAGTGTTCAGCTAAAACTACAAGTTAGTGTGGTGCGTCCTCCTCACAGTGTTCAGCTAAACCTACAAGTTATTTTTTTGCGAGCTCTGCACAGTGTTCATCTAAAGCTACAAGTTAGTGTAGTGCATCCTGCTCACAGTGTTCAGCTAAAACTACAAGTTAATGTGGTGCGTCCTCCTCACAGTGTTCAGCTAAACCTACAAGTTATTTTTTTGCGAGCTCTTCACAGTGTTCATCTAAAGCTACAATTTAGTGTAGTGCGTCCTGATCACAGTGTTCAGCTAAAACTACAAGTTAGTGTAGTGAGACCTCTGCACAGTGTTCATCTAAAACTACAAGTTAGTGTGGTGCGTCCTGCTCATAGTGTTCAGCTAAAACTACAAGTTAGTGTAGTGAGACCTCTGGACAGTGTTCATCTAAAGCTACAAGTTAGTGCAGTGCGTCCTGCTCCAAGTGTTCAGCTAAAACTACAAGTTAATGTGGTGCGTCTTCCTCACAGTGTTCAGCTAAACCTACAAGTTTTTTTGCGAGCTCTGCACAGTGTTCTTCTAAAGCAACAAGTTAGTGTAGTGCGTCCTGCTCACAGTGTTCAGCTAAAACTACAAGTTAGTGTAGTGAGACCTCTGCACAGTGTTCATCTAAAACTATAAGTTAGTGTAGTGCATCCTTCTCACAGTGTTCAGCTAAAACTACAAGTTAGTGTAGTGAGACCTCTGCACAGTGTTCATCTAAAGCTACAAGTTAGTGCAGTGCGTCCTGCTCACAGTGTTCAGCTAAAACTACAAGTCAGTGTGGTGCGTCCTCCTCACAGTGTTCAGCTAAACTTACAAGTTATTTTTTTGCGAGCTCTGCACAGTGTTCATCTAAAGCTACAAGTTAGTGTAGTGCGTCCTGCTCACAGTGTTCAGCTAAAACTACAAGTTAGTGTAGTGAGACCTCTGCATAGTGTTCATCTAAAGCTACAAGTTAGTGCAGTGCGTCCTGCTCACAGTGTTCAGCTAAAACTACAAGTTAGTATAGTGAGACCTCTGCACAGTGTTCATCTAAAGCTACAAGTTAGTGCAGTGCGTCCTGCTCACAGTGATCAGCTAAAACTACAAGTTAGTGTGGTGCGTCCTCCTCACAGTGTTCAGCTAAACCTACAAGTTATTTTTTTGCAAGCTCTGCACAGTGTTCATCTAAAGCTACAAGTTAGTGTAGTGCGTCCTGCTCACAGTGTTCAGCTAAAACTACAAGTTAGTGTGGTGCGTCCTCCTCACAGTATTCAGCTAAACCTACAAGTTATTTTTTTGCGAGCTCTGCACAGTGTTCATCTAAAGCTACAAGTTAGTGTAGTGCATCCTGCTCACAGTGTTCAGCTAAAACTACAAGTTAGTGTAGTGAGACCTCTGCACAGTGTTCATCTAAAACTACAAGTTAGTGTAGTGCGTCCTGCTCACAGTGTTCAGCTAAAACTACAAGCTAGTGTAGTGAGACCTCTGCACAGTGTTCATCTAAAGCTACAAGTTAGTGCAGTGCGTCCTCCTCACAGTGTTCAGCTAAACCTACAAGTTATTTTTTGCGAGCTCTGCACAGTGTTCATCTAAAGCTACAAGTTAGTGTAGTGCGTCCTGCTCACAGTGTTCAGCTAAAACAACAAGTTAGTGTGGTGCTTCCTCCTCACAGTGTTCAGCTAAACCTACAAGTTATTTTTTGTGAGCTCTGCACAGTGTTCATCTAAAGCTACAAGTTAGTGTAGTGTGTCCTGCTCACAGTGTTCAGCTAAAACTACAAGTTAGTATAGTGAGACCTCTGCACAGTGTTCATCTAAAAATACAAGTTAGTGTAATGCGTCCTGCTCATAGTGTTCAGCTAAAACTACAAGTTAGTGTAGTGAGACCTCTGCACAGTGTTCATCTAAAGCTACAAGTTAGTGTAGTGTGTCCTGCTCACAGTGTTCAGCTAAAACTACAAGTTAGTGTAGTGGGACCTCTGCACAGTGTTCATCTAAAACTACAAATTAGTGTAGTGCGTCATGCTCACAGTGTTCAGCAAAAAATACAAGCTAGTGTAGTGAGACCTCTGCACAGTGTTCATCTAAAGCTACAAGTTAGTGCAGTGCGTCCTGCTCACAGTGTTCAGCTAAAACTACAAGTTAATGTGGTGAGTCCTCCTCACAGTGTTCAGCTAAACCTACAAGTTATTTTTTTGCGAGCTCTGCACAGTGTTCATCTAAAGCTACAAGTTAGTGTAGTGCGTCCTGCTCACAGTGTTCAGCTAAAACTACAAGTTAGTGTGGTGCTTCCTCCTCACAGTGTTCAGCTAAACCTACAAGTTATTTTTTGTGAGCTCTGCACGGTGTTCATCTAAAGCTATAAGTTAGTGTAGTGTGTCCTGCTCACAGTGTTCAGCTAAAACTACAAGTTAGTGTAGTGAGACCTCTGCACAGTGTTCATCTAAAACTACAAGTTAGTGTAGTGCGTCCTGCTCATAGTGTTCAGCTAAAACTACAAGTTAGTGTAGTGAGACCTCTGCACAGTGTTCATCTAAAGCTACAAGTTAGTGCAGTGCGTCCTGCTCACAGTGTTCAGCTAAAACTACAAGTTAGTGTGGTGCGTCCTCCTCACAGTGTTCAGCTAAACCTACAAGTTATTTTTTTGCGAGCTCTGCACAATGTTCATCTAAAGCTACAAGTTAGTGTAGTGCGTCCTGCTCACAGTGTTAGGCTAAAACTACAAGTTAGTGTGGCGCGTCCTCCTCACTATGTTCAGCTAAACCTACAAGTTATTTTTTTGTGAGCTCTGCACAGTGTTCATCTAAAGCTACAAGTTAGTGTAGTGCGTCCTGCTCACAGTGTTCAGCTAAAACTACAAGTTAGTGTGGTGCGTCCTCCTCACAGTATTCAGCTAAACCTACAAGTTATTTTTTTGCGAGCTCTGCACAGTGTTCATCTAAAGCTACAAGTTAGTATAGTGTGTCCTGCTCACAGTGTTCAGCTAAAACTACAAGTTAGTGTAGTGAGACCTCTGCACATTGTTCATCTAAAACTACAAGTTAGTGCAGTGCGTCCTGCTCACAGTGTTCAGCTAAAACTACAAGTTAGTGTAGTGAGACCTCTGCATAGTGTTCATCTAAAGCTACAAGTTAGTGCAGTGCGTCCTGCTCACAGTGTTCAGCTAAAACTACAAGTTAGTGTGGTGCGTCCTCCTCACAGTGTTCAGCTAAACTTACAAGTTATTTTTTTGCGAGCTCTGCACAGTGTTCATCTAAAGCTACAAGTTAGTGTAGTACGTCCTGCTCACAGTGTTTAGCTAAAACTACAAGTTAGTGTAGTGAGACCTCTGCACAGTGTTCAGCTAAACCTACAAGTTATTTTTTGCGAGCTCTGCACAGTGTTCATCTAAAGCAGGGGTCCTCAAACTTTTTAGACAGGGGGCCAGTTCACGGTCCCTCAGACTGTTGGGGGGCCGCACTATAGTTTAAAAAAAATATGAACTAATTCCTATGCACACATCTTATTTGTAGTGCAAAAAAAAAATAAAGAACAATTGTAATCAATATAAACTTATCAGTATTTCACATTCTCCCCTCATTACAGAACCACTCCCAATCACATACTTCCCCCATCACAGAGTCCCCCACATCAGTCCCCCACCATAGCACAGAGTCCCCCACATCACAGATCCCCACCATAGCACAGAGTCCCCCACATCACAGATCCCCACCATAGCACAGAGTCCCCCACATCACAGATCCCCACCATAGCACAGAGTCCCCCACATCAGTCCCCCACCATAGCACAGAGTCCCCCACATCACAGATCCCCACCATAGCACAGAGTCCCCCACCATAGCACAGAGTCCCCCACATCACAGATCCCCACCATAGCACAGAGTCCCCCACATCACAGATCCCCACCATAGCACAGAGTCCCCCACATCAGTCCCCCACCATAGCACAGAGTCCCCCACATCACAGATCCCCACCATAGCACAGAGTCCCCCACCATAGCACAGAGTCCCCCACATCACAGATCCCCACCATAGCACAGAGTCCCCCACATCACAGATCCCCACCATAGCACAGAGTCCCCCACATCACAGATCCCCACCATAGCACAGAGTCCCCCACCATAGCACAGAGTCCCCCACATCAGTCCCCCACCATAGCACAGAGTCCCCCACCATAGCACAGAGTCCCCCACATCACAGAGTCCCCCACATAGCACAGAGTCCCCTACATCACAGATCCCCACCATAGCACAGAGTCCCCCACATCACAGATCCCCACCATAGCACAGAGTCCCCCACATCAGTCCCCCACCATAGCACAGAGTCCCCCACCATAGCACAGAGTCCCCCACATCACAGAGTCCCCCACATCGCACAGAGTCCCCTACATCACAGATCCCCACCATAGCACAGAGTCCCCCACATCACAGATCCCCACCATAGCACAGAGTCCCCCACCATAGCACAGAGTCCCCCACATCACAGATCCCCACCATAGCACAGAGTCCCCCACATAGCAGATCCCCACCATAGCACAGAGTCCCCCACATAGCAGATCCCCACCATAGCACAGAGTCCCCCACATCGCAGATCCCCACCATAGCACAGAGTCCCCCACATCGCAGATCCCCACCATAGCACAGAGTCCCCCACATCAGTCCCCCACCATAGCACAGAATCCCCCACATCACAGATCCCCACCATAGCACAGAGTCCCCCACATCACAGAGTCCCCCACATCACAGATCCCCACCATAGCACAGAGTCCCCCACATCAGTCCCCCACCATAGCACAGAGTCCCCCACATCACAGATCCCCACCATAGCACAGAGTCCCCCACATCACAGAGTCCCCCACATCACAGATCCCCACCATAGCACAGAGTCCCCCACATCACAGATCCCCACCATAGCACAGAGTCCCCCACCATAGCACAGAGTCCCCCACATCACAGATCCCCACCATAGCACAGAGTCCCCCACATCACAGATCCCCACCATAGCACAGAGTCCCCCACATCACAGATCCCCACCATAGCACAGAGTCCCCCACATCACAGATCCCCACCATAGCACAGAGTCCCCCACATCACAGATCCCCACCATAGCACAGAGTCCCCCACATCACAGATCCCCACCATAGCACAGAGTCCCCCACATCAGTCCCCCACCATATCACAGAGTCCCCCACATCAGTCCCCCACCATAGCACAGAGTCCCCCACATCACAGATCCCCACCATAGCACAGAGTCCCCCACATAGCACAGAGTCCCCCACATCACAGATCCCCACCATAGCACAGAGTCCCCCACCATAGCACAGAGTCCCCCACATCAGTCCCCCACCATAGCACAGAGTCCCCCACATCACAGATCCCCACCATAGCACAGAGTCCCCCACATAGCACAGAGTCCCCCACATCACAGATCCCCACCATAGCACAGAGTCCCCCACATCACAGATCCCCACCATAGCACAGAGTCCCCCACATCACAGATCCCCACCATAGCACAGAGTCCCCCACATCACAGATCCCCACCATAGCACAGAGTCCCCCACATCACAGATCCCCACCATAGCACAGAGTCCCCCACATCAGTCCCCCACCATAGCACAGAGTCCCCCACATCAGTCCCCCACCATAGCACAGAGTCCCCCACCATAGCACAGAGTCCCCCACATCACAGATCCCCACCATAGCACAGAGTCCCCCACATCACAGATCCCCACCATAGCACAGAGTCCCCCACATCAGTCCCCCACCATAGCACAGAGTCCCCCACCATAGCACAGAGTCCCCCACATCACAGATCCCCACCATAGCACAGAGTCCCCCACATCACAGATCCCCACCATAGCACAGAGTCCCCCACATCACAGATCCCCACCATAGCACAGAGTCCCCCACATCAGTCCCCCACATCAGTCCCCTACCATAGCACAGAGTCCCCCACCATAGCACAGAGTCCCCCACATCACAGAGTCCCCCACATCACAGAGTCCCCCACATCACAGATCCCCACCATAGCACAGAGTCCCCCACATCACAGATCCCCACCATAGCACAGAGTCCCCCACATCACAGATCCCCACCATAGCACAGAGTCCCCCCGTGTGTCACAGATCCCCACCATAGCACAGATCCCCACCATAGCACAGATCCCCACCATAGCACAGATCCCCACCATAGCACAGATCCCCACCATAGCACAGACTCCCCCCGCCGCCCTTACACTTACCTGTATCACGCAGGACACGAGGCATGGTAGGTCTGGACGGAGGGTGGGACTTTGGAAGTGAGGGGCAGGTGATTGGTTCCTGGGACCGCTCTGATGCCTAGTAACCAATCACCTGCTTCTTAGCACAGAAGGTCCTTTGCCCGGCCTGTCATGTTTCCCGTCCTGTGTGATGGAGGGAGCAGAGGGCAGTGCTGCAATTTTAAAGGGGCAGTCCGCGGGCCGGATCAAAAACGCTGGAGGGCCGGATTCGGCCCGCGGGCCGTAGTTTGAGGACCCCTGATCTAAAGCTACAAGTTAGTTTAGTGTGTCCTGCTCACAGTGTTCAGCTAAAACTACAAGTTAATGTGGTGCGTCCTCCTCACAGTGTTCAGCTAAACCTACAAGTTATTTTTTTGCAAGCTCTGCACAGTGTTCATCTAAAGCTACAAGTTAGTGTAGTGCGTCCTGCTCACAGTGTTCAGCTAAAACTACAAGTTAGTGTAGTGAGACCTCTGTACAGTGTTCATCTAAAACTACAAGTTAGTGTAGTGCATCCTGCTCACAGTGTTCAGCTAAAGCTACAAGTTAGTGTACTGAGACCTCTGCACAGTGTTCATCTAAAGCTACAAGTTAGTGCAGTGCGTACTGCTCACAGTGTTCAGCAAAAACTACAAGTAAGTGTGGTGCGTCCTCCTCACAGTGTTCAGCTAAACCTACAAGTTATTTTTTTGCGGGCTCTGCACAGTGTTCATCTAAAGCTAGAAGTTAGTGTAGTGCGTCTTGCTCACAGTGTTCAGCTAAAACTACAAGTTAGTGTAGTGAGACCTCTGCACAGTGTTCATCTAAAGCTACAAGTTAGTGCAGTGCGTCCTGCTCACAGTATTCAGCTATAACTACAAGTTAGTGTGGTGCGTCCTACTCACAGTGTTCAGCTAAACCTACAAGTTATTTTTTTGTGAGCTCTGCACAATGTTCATCTAAAGCTACAAGGTAGTGTAGTGCGTCCTGCTCACAGTGTTCATCTAAAACTACAAGTTAGTGTTGTGCGTCCTCCTCACAGTGTTCAGCTAAACCTACAAGTTATTTTTTTGTGAGCTCTGCACAGTGTTCATCTAAAGCTACAAGTTAGTGCAGTGCGTCCTGCTCACAGTGTTCAGCTAAAACTACAAGTTAGTGTGGTGCGTCCTCCTCACAGTGTTCAGCTAAACCTACAAGTTATTTTTTTGCGAGCTCTGCACAGTGTTCATCTAAAGCTACAAGTTAGTGTGGTGCTTCCTCCTCACAGTGTTCAGCTAAACCTACAAGTTAATTCTTGTGAGCTCTGCACAGTGTTCATCTAAAGCTACAAGTTAGTGTAGTGTGTCCTGCTCACAGTGTTCAGCTAAAACTACAAGTTAGTGTGGTGCTTCCTCCTCACAGTGTTCAGCTAAACCTACAAGTTAATTCTTGTGAGCTCTGCACAGTGTTCATCTAAAGCTACAAGTTAGTGTAGTGTGTCCTGCTCACAGTGTTCAGCTAAAACTACAAGTTAGTGTAGTGAGACCTCTGCACAGTGTTCATCTAAAGCTACAAGTTAGTGCAGTGCGTCCTGCTCACAGTGTTCAGCTAAAACTACAAGTTAGTGTGGTGCGTCCTCCTCACAGTGTTCAGCTAAACCTACAAGTTATTTTTTTGCGAGCTCTGCACAGTGTTCATCTAAAGCTACAAGTTAGTGTAGTGCATCCTGCTCACAGTGTTCAGCTAAAACTACAAGTTAATGTGGTGCGTCCTCCTCACAGTGTTCAGCTAAACCTACAAGTTATTTTTTTGCGAGCTCTTCACAGTGTTCATCTAAAGCTACAAGTTAGTGTAGTGCGTCCTGCTCACAGTGTTCAGCTAAAACTACAAGTTAGTGTAGTGAGACCTCTGCACAGTGTTCATCTAAAACTACAAGTTAGTGTGGTGCGTCCTGCTCATAGTGTTCAGCTAAAACTACAAGTTAGTGTAGTGAGACCTCTGGACAGTGTTCATCTAAAGCTACAAGTTAGTGCAGTGCGTCCTGCTCCAAGTGTTCAGCTAAAACTACAAGTTAATGTGGTGCGTCTTCCTCACAGTGTTCAGCTAAACCTACAAGTTTTTTTGCGAGCTCTGCACAGTGTTCTTCTAAAGCAACAAGTTAGTGTAGTGCGTCCTGCTCACAGTGTTCAGCTAAAACTACAAGTTAGTGTAGTGAGACCTCTGCAAAGTGTTCATCTAAAACTATAAGTTAGTGTAGTGCATCCTTCTCACAGTGTTCAGCTAAAACTACAAGTTAGTGTAGTGAGACCTCTGCACAGTGTTCATCTAAAGCTACAAGTTAGTGCAGTGCGTCCTGCTCACAGTGTTCAGCTAAAACTACAAGTTAGTGTGGTGCGTCCTCCTCACAGTGTTCAGCTAAACTTACAAGTTATTTTTTTGCGAGCTCTGCACAGTGTTCATCTAAAGCTACAAGTTAGTGTAGTGCGTCCTGCTCACAGTGTTCAGCTAAAACTACAAGTTAGTGTAGTGAGACCTCTGCATAGTGTTCATCTAAAGCTACAAGTTAGTGCAGTGCGTCCTGCTCACAGTGTTTAGCTAAAACTACAAGTTAGTATAGTGAGACCTCTGCACAGTGTTCATCTAAAGCTACAAGTTAGTGCAGTGCGTCCTGCTCACAGTGATCAGCTAAAACTACAAGTTAGTGTGGTGCGTCCTCCTCACAGTGTTCAGCTAAACCTACAAGTTATTTTTTTGCAAGCTCTGCACAGTGTTCATCTAAAGCTACAAGTTAGTGTAGTGCGTCCTGCTCACAGTGTTCAGCTAAAACTACAAGTTAGTGTGGTGCGTCCTCCTCACAGTATTCAGCTAAACCTACAAGTTATTTTTTTGCGAGCTCTGCACAGTGTTCATCTAAAGCTACAAGTTAGTGTAGTGCATCCTGCTCACAGTGTTCAGCTAAAACTACAAGTTAGTGTAGTGAGACCTCTGCACAGTGTTCATCTAAAACTACAAGTTAGTGTAGTGCGTCCTGCTCACAGTGTTCAGCTAAAACTACAAGCTAGTGTAGTGAGACCTCTGCACAGTGTTCATCTAAAGCTACAAGTTAGTGCAGTGCGTCCTCCTCACAGTGTTCAGCTAAACCTACAAGTTATTTTTTTGCGAGCTCTGCACAGTGTTCATCTAAAGCTACAAGTTAGTGTAGTGCGTCCTGCTCACAGTGTTCAGCTAAAACAACAAGTTAGTGTGGTGCTTCCTCCTCACAGTGTTCAGCTAAACCTACAAGTTATTTTTTGTGAGCTCTGCACAGTGTTCATCTAAAGCTACAAGTTAGTGTAGTGTGTCCTGCTCACAGTGTTCAGCTAAAACTACAAGTTAGTATAGTGAGACCTCTGCACAGTGTTCATCTAAAACTACAAGTTAGTGTAATGCGTCCTGCTCATAGTGTTCAGCTAAAACTACAAGTTAGTGTAGTGAGACCTCTGCACAGTGTTCATCTAAAGCTACAAGTTAGTGCAGTGCGTCCTGCTCACAGTGTTCAGCTAAAACTACAAGTTAGTGTGGTGTGTCCTCCTCACAGTGTTCAGCTAAACCTACAAGTTATTTTTTTGCGAGCTCTGCACAATGTTCATCTAAAGCTACAAGTTAGTGTAGTGCGTCCTGCTCACAGTGTTAGGCTAAAACTACAAGTTAGTGTGGCGCGTCCTCCTCACTATGTTCAGCTAAACCTACAAGTTATTTTTTTGTGAGCTCTGCACAGTGTTCATCTAAAGCTACAAGTTAGTGTAGTGCGTCCTGCTCACAGTGTTCAGCTAAAACTACAAGTTAGTGTGGTGCGTCCTCCTCACAGTATTCAGCTAAACCTACAACTTATTTTTTTGCGAGCTCTGCACAGTGTTCATCTAAAGCTACAAGTTAGTATAGTGCGTCCTGCTCACAGTGTTCAGCTAAAACTACAAGTTAGTGTAGTGAGACCTCTGCACAGTGTTCATCTAAAGCTACATGTTAGTGCAGTGCGTCCTGCTCACAGTATTCAGCTAAAACTACAAGTTAGTGTGGTGCGTCCTCCTCACAGTGTTCAGCTAAACCTACAAGTTATTTTTTTGCGAGCTCTGCACAATGTTCATCTAAAGCTACAAGGTAGTATAGTGCGTCCTGCTCACAGTGTTCATCTAAAGCTACAAGTTAGTGTAGTGCGTCCTGCTCACAGTGTTCAGCTAAAACTACAAGTTAGTGTAGTGAGACCTCTGCACAGTGTTCATCTAAAACTACAAGTTAGTGTGGTGCGTCCTGCTCATAGTGTTCAGCTAAAACTACAAGTTAGTGTAGTGAGACCTCTGGACAGTGTTCATCTAATGCTACAAGTTAGTGCAGTGCATCCTGCTCACAGTGTTTAGCTAAAACTACAAGTTAATGTATTGCTTCCTCCTCACAGTGTTCAGCTAAACCTACAAGTTATTTTTTTGCGAGCTCTGCACAGTGTTCATCTAAAGCTACAAGTTAGTGTAGTGCGTCCTGCTCACAGTGTTCAGCTAAAACTGCAAGTTAGTGTAGTGAGACCTCTGCACAGTGTTCATCTAAAACTACAAGCTAGTATAGTGCATCCTTCTCACAGTGTTCAGCTAAAACTACAAGTTAGTATAGTGAGACCTCTGCACAGTGTTCATCTAAAGCTACAAGTTAGTGCAGTGCGTCCTGCTCACAGTGTTCAGCTAAAACTACAAGTTAATGTGGTGCGTCCCCCTCACAGTGTTCAGCCAAACCTACAAGTTATTTTTTTGCGAGCTCTGAACAGTGTTCATCTAAAGCTACAAGTTAGTGTAGTGCGTCCTGCTCACAGTGTTAAGCTAAAACTACAAGTTAGTGTGGTGTTTCCTCCTCACAGTGTTCAGCTAAACCTACAAGTTATTTTTTGCGAGCTCTGCACAGTGTTCATCTAAAGCTACAAGTTAGTGTAGTGCATCCTGCTCACAGTGTTCAGCTAAAACTGCAAGTTAGTGTAGTGAGACCTCTGCACAGTGTTCATCTAAAACTACAAGCTAGTATAGTGCATCCTTCTCACAGTGTTCAGCTAAAACTACAAGTTAGTATAGTGAGACCTCTGCACAGTGTTCATCTAAAGCTACAAGTTAGTGCAGTGCGTCCTGCTCACAGTGTTCAGCTAAAACTACAAGTTAATGTGGTGCGTCCCCCTCACAGTGTTCAGCCAAACCTACAAGTTATTTTTTTGCGAGCTCTGAACAGTGTTCATCTAAAGCTACAAGTTAGTGTAGTGCGTCCTGCTCACAGTGTTAAGCTAAAACTACAAGTTAGTGTGGTGTTTCCTCCTCACAGTGTTCAGCTAAACCTACAAGTTATTTTTTGCGAGCTCTGCACAGTGTTCATCTAAAGCTACAAGTTAGTGTAGTGCATCCTGCTCACAGTGTTCAGCTAAAACTACAAGTTAGTGTAGTGAGACTTCTGCACAGTGTTCATCTAAAACTACAAGTTAGTCTAGTGCGTCCTGCTCACAGTGTTCAGCTAAAACTACAAGTTAGTGTAGTGAGACCTCTGCACAGTGTTCATCTAAAGCTACAAGTTAGTGCAGTGCGTCCTGCTCACAGTGTTCAGCTAAAACTACAAGTTAGTGTGGTGCGTCCCCCTCACAGTGTTCAGCTAAACCTACAAATTATTTTTTTGCGAGCTCTGCACAGTGTTCATCTAAAGCTACAAGTTAGTGTAGTGCGTCCTGCTCACAGTGTTAAGCTAAAAATACAAGTTAGTGTGGTTCGTCCTCCTCACTGTGTTCAGCTAAACCTACAAGTTATTTTCTTGTGAGCTCTGCACAGTGTTCATCTAAAGCTACAAGTTAGTGTGGTGCGCCCTGCTCACAGTGTTCAGCTAAAACTACAAGTTAGTGTGGTGCGTTCTCCTCACAGTATTCAGCTAAACCTACAAGTTTTTTATTTTGCGAGCTCTGCACAGTGTTCATCTAAAGCTACAAGTTAGTATAGTGCGTCCTGCTCACAGTGTTCAGCTAAAACTACAAGTTAGTGTGGTGCGTCCTCCTCACAGTATTCAGCTAAACCTACACCTTATTTTTTTGCGAGCTCTGCACAGTGTTCATCTAAAGCTACAAGTTAGTATAGTGTGTCCTGCTCACAGTGTTCAGCTAAAACTACAAGTTAGTGTGGTGAGACCTCTGCACAGTGTTCATCTAAAACTACAAGTTAGTGTGGTGCGTCCTCCTCACTGTGTTCAGCTAAACCTACAAGTTATTTTCTTGTGAGCTCTGCACAGTGTTCATCTAAAGCTACAAGTTAGTGTAGTGCGTCCTGCTCACAGTATTCAGCTAAAACTACAAGTTAGTGTGGTGTGTTCTCCTCACAGTATTCAGCTAAACCTACAAGTTTTTTATTTTGCGAGCTCTGCACAGTGTTCATCTAAAGCTACAAGTTAGTAAAGTGCGTCCTGCTCACAGTTTTCAGCTAAAACTACAAGTTAATGTAGTGAGACCTCTGCACAGTGTTCATCTAAAGCTACATTTTAGTGCAGTGCGTCATGCTCACAGTGTTTAGCTAAAACTAAAAGTTAATGTATTGCGTCCTCCTCACAGTGTTCAGCTAAACCTACAAGTTATTTTTTTGCGAGCTCTGCACAGTGTTCATCTAAAGCTACAAGTTAGTGTAGTGCGTCCTGCTCACAGTGTTCAGCTAAAACTACAAGTTAGTGTAGTGAGACCTCTGCACAGTGTTCATCTAAAACTACAAGCTAGTGTAGTGCATCCTTCTCACAGTGTTCAGCTAAAATTACAAGTTAGTATAGTGAGACCTCTGCACAGTGTTCATCTAAAACTACAAGCTAGTGTAGTGCATCCTTCTCACAGTGTTCAGCTAAAACTACAAGTTAGTATAGTGAGACCTCTGCACAGTGTTCATCTAAAGCTACAAGTTAGTGCAGTGCGTCCTGCTCACAGTGTTCAGCTAAAACTACAAGTTAGTGTGGTGCGTCCTCCTCACAGTGTTCAGCTAAACCTACAAGTTTTTTTATTTTGCGAGCTCTGCACAGTGTTCATCTAAAGCTACAAGTTAGTAAAGTGCGTCCTGCTCACAGTTTTCAGCTAAAACTACAAGTTAGTGTAGTGAGACCTCTGCACAGTGTTCATCTAAAACTACAAGTTAGTGTAGTGCGTCCTGCTCACAGTGTTCAGCTAAAACTACAAGTTAATGTAGTGAGACCTCTGCACAGTGTTCATCTAAAGCTACATTTTAGTGCAGTGCGTCCTGCTCACAGTGTTTAGCTAAAACTACAAGTTAATGTATTGCGTCCTCCTCACAGTGTTCAGCTAAACCTACAAGTTATTTTTTTGCGAGCTCTGCACAGTGTTCATCTAAAGCTACAAGTTAGTGTAGTGCGTCCTGCTCACAGTGTTCAGCTAAAACTACAAGTTAGTATAGTGAGACCTCTGCACAGTGTTCATCTAAAACTACAAGCTAGTGTAGTGCATCCTTCTCACAGTGTTCAGCTAAAACTACAAGTTAGTATAGTGAGACCTCTGCACAGTGTTCATCTAAAGTTACAAGTTAGTGCAGTGCGTCCTGCTCACACTGTTCAGCTAAAACTACAAGTTAGTGTGGTGCGTCCTCCTCACAGTGTTCAGCTAAACCTATAAGTTATTTTTTGCGAGCTCTGCACAGTGTTCATCTAAAGCTACAAGTTAGTGTAGTGCGTCCTGCTCACAGTGTTCAGCTAAAACTACAAGTTAGTGTGGTGCGTCCTCCTCACAGTATTCAGCTAAACCTACAAGTTATTTTTTTGAGAGCTCTGCACAGTATTCATCTAAAGCTACAAGCTAGTGTAGTGCGTCCTGCTCACAGTGTTCAGCTAAAACTACAAGTTAGTGTAGTGAGACCTCTGCACAGTGTTCATCTAAAGCTACAAGTTAGTGCAGTGCGTCCTGCTCACAGTATTCAGCTAAAACTACAAGTTAGTGTGGTGCGTCCTCCTCACAGTGTTCAGCTAAACCTACAAGTTATTTTTTTGCGAGCTCTGCACAATGTTCATCTAAAGCTACAAGGTAGTATAGTGCGTCCTGCTCACAGTGTTCAGCTAAAACTACAAGTTAGTGTGATGCGTCCTCCTCACAGTTTTCAGCTAAACCTACAAGTTATTTTTTTGCGAGCTCTGCACAGTGTTCATCTAAAGCTACAAGTTAGTGTAGTGCGTCCTGCTCACAGTGTTCAGCTAAAACTACAAGTTAGTGTAGTGAGACCTCTGCACAGTGTTCATCTAAAACTACAAGCTAGTGTATTGCATCCTTCTCACAGTGTTCAGCTAAAACTACAAGTTAGTGTAGTGAGACCTCTACACAGTGTTCATCTAAAGCTACAAGTTAGTGCAGTGCATCCTGTTCACAGTGTTCAGCTAAAACTACAAGTTAATGTGGTGCGTCCCCCTCACAGTGTTCAGCCAAACCTACAAGTTATTTTTTTGCGAGCTCTGAACAGTGTTCATCTAAAGCTACAAGTTAGTGTAGTGCGTCCTGCTCACAGTGTTAAGCTAAAACTACAAGTTAGTGTGGTGTTTCCTCCTCACAGTGTTCAGCTAAACCTACAAGTTATTTTTTGCGAGCTCTGCACAGTGTTCATCTAAAGCTACAAGTTAGTGTAGTGCGTCCTGCTCACAGTGTTCAGCTAAAACTACAAGTTAGTGTAGTGAGACTTCTGCACAGTGTTCATCTAAAACTACAAGTTAGTCTAGTGCATCCTGCTCACAGTGTTCAGCTAAAACTACAAGTTAGTGTATTGAGACCTCTGCACAGTGTTCATCTAAAGCTACAAGTTAGTGCAGTGCGTCCTGCTCACAGTGTTCAGCTAAAACTACAAGTTAGTGTGGTGCGTCCCCCTCACAGTGTTCAGCTAAACCTACAAGTTATTTTTTTGCGAGCTCTGCACAGTGTTCATCTAAAGCTACAAGTTAGTGTAGTGCGTCCTGCTCACAGTGTTCAGCTAAAACTACAAGTTAGTGTAGTGAGACCTCTGCACAGTGTTCATCTAAAACTACAAGCTAGTGTATTGCATCCTTCTCACAGTGTTCAGCTAAAACTACAAGTTAGTGTAGTGAGACCTCTACACAGTGTTCATCTAAAGCTACAAGTTAGTGCAGTGCATCCTGCTCACAGTGTTCAGCTAAAACTACAAGTTAATGTGGTGCGTCCCCCTCACAGTGTTCAGCCAAACCTACAAGTTATTTTTTTGCGAGCTCTGAACAGTGTTCATCTAAAGCTACAAGTTAGTGTAGTGCGTCCTGCTCACAGTGTTAAGCTAAAACTACAAGTTAGTGTGGTGTTTCCTCCTCACAGTGTTCAGCTAAACCTAAAAGTTATTTTTTGCGAGCTCTGCACAGTGTTCATCTAAAGCTACAAGTTAGTGTAGTGCGTCCTGCTCACAGTGTTCAGCTAAAACTACAAGTTAGTGTAGTGAGACTTCTGCACAGTGTTCATCTAAAACTACAAGTTAGTCTAGTGCATCCTGCTCACAGTGTTCAGCTAAAACTACAAGTTAGTGTAGTGAGACCTCTGCACAGTGTTCATCTAAAGCTACAAGTTAGTGCAGTGCGTCCTGCTCACAGTGTTCAGCTAAAACTACAAGTTAGTGTGGTGCGTCCCCCTCACAGTGTTCAGCTAAACCTACAAGTTATTTTTTTGCGAGCTCTGCACAGTGTTCATCTAAAGCTACAAGTTAGTGTAGTGCGTCCTGCTCACAGTGTTAAGCTAAAACTACAAGTTAGTGTGGTGCGTCCTCCTCACTGTGTTCAGCTAAACCTACAAGTTATTTTCTTGTGAGCTCTGCACAGTGTTCATCTAAAGCTACAATTTAGTGTAGTGCGTCCTGCTCACAGTGTTCAGCTAAAACTACAAGTTAGTGTGGTGCGTTCTCCTCACAGTATTCAGCTAAACCTACAAGTGTTTTATTTTGCGAGCTCTGCACAGTGTTCATCTAAAGCTACAAGTTAGTAAAGTGCGTCCTGCTCACAGTTTTCAGCTAAAACTACAAGTTAGTGTAGTGAGACCTCTGCACAGTGTTCATCTAAAACTACAAGTTAGTGTAGTGCGTCCTGCTCACAGTGTTCAGCTAAAACTACAAGTTAATGTAGTGAGACCTCTGCACAGTGTTCATCTAAAGCTACATTGTAGTGCAGTGCATCCTGCTCACAGTGTTTAGCTAAAACTACAAGTTAATGTATTGCGTCCTCCTCACAGTGTTCAGCTAAACCTACAAGTTATTTTTTTGCGAGCTCTGCACAGTGTTCATCTAAAGCTACAAGTTAGTGTAGTGCGTCCTGCTCACAGTGTTCAGCTAAAACTACAAGTTAGTGTAGTGAGACCTCTGCACAGTGTTCATCTAAAGCTACAAGTTAGTGTAGTGCGTCCTGCTCACAGTGTTCAGCTAAAACTACAAGTTAGTGTAGTGAGACTTCTGCACAGTGTTCATCTAAAACTACAAGTTAGTCTAGTGCATCCTGCTCACAGTGTTCAGCTAAAACTACAAGTTAGTGTAGTGAGACCTCTGCACAGTGTTCATCTAAAGCTACAAGTTAGTGCAGTGCGTCCTGCTCACAGTGTTCAGCTAAAACTACAAGTTAGTGTGGTGCGTCCCCCTCACAGTGTTCAGCTAAACCTACAAGTTATTTTTTTGCGAGCTCTGCACAGTGTTCATCTAAAGCTACAAGTTAGTGTAGTGCGTCCTGCTCACAGTGTTAAGCTAAAACTACAAGTTAGTGTGGTGCGTCCTCCTCACTCTGTTCAGCTAAACCTACAAGTTATTTTCTTGTGAGCTCTGCACAGTGTTCATCTAAAGCTACAAGTTAGTGTAGTGCGTCCTGCTCACAGTGTTCAGCTAAAACTACAAGTTAGTGTGGTGCGTTCTCCTCACAGTATTCAGCTAAACCTACAAGTTTTTTATTTTGCAAGCTCTGCACAGTGTTCATCTAAAGCTACAAGTTAGTAAAGTGCGTCCTGCTCACAGTTTTCAGCTAAAACTACAAGTTAGTGTAGTGAGACCTCTGCACAGTGTTCATCTAAAACTACAAGTTAGTGTAGTGCGTCCTGCTCACAGTGTTCAGCTAAAACTACAAGTTAATGTAGTGAGACCTCTGCACAGTGTTCATCTAAAGCTACATTTTAGTGCAGTGCGTCCTGCTCACAGTGTTTAGCTAAAACTACAAGTTAATGTATTGCGTCCTCCTCACAGTGTTCAGCTAAACCTACAAGTTATTTTTTTGCAAGCTCTGCACAGTGTTCATCTAAAGCTACAAGTTAGTGTAGTGCGTCCTGCTCACAGTGTTCAGCTAAAACTACAAGTTAGTGTAGTGAGACCTCTGCACAGTGTTCATCTAAAACTACAAGCTAGTGTAGTGCATCCTTCTCACAGTGTTCAGCTAAAACTGCAAGTTAGTATAGTGAGACCTCTGCACAGTGTTCATCTAAAGCTACAAGTTAGTGCAGTGCGTCCTGCTCACAGTGTTCAGCTAAAACTACAAGTTAGTGTGGTGCGTCCTCCTCACAGTGTTCAGCTAAACCTACAAGTTATTTTTTTGCGAGCTCTGCACAGTGTTCATCTAAAGCTACAAGTTAGTGCAGTGCGTCCTGCTCACAGTGTTCAGCTAAAACTACAAGTTAGTGTGGTGCGTCCTCCTCACAGTGTTCAGCTAAACCTACAAGTTATTTTTTTGCGAGCTCTGCACAATGTTCATCTAAAGCTACAAGTTAGTATAGTGCGTCCTGCTCACAGTGTTCAGCTAAAACTACAAGTTAGTGTGGTGCTTCCTCCTCACAGTGTTGAGCTAAAACCTAAAAGTTATTTTTTGCGAGCTCTGCACAGTGTTCATCTAAAGCTACAAGTTAGTGTAGTGCGTCCTGCTCACAGTGTTCAGCTAAAATTACAAGTTAGTGTAGTGAGACCTCTGCACAGTGTTCATCTAAAGCTACAAGTTAGTGCAGTGTGTCCTGCTCACAGTGTTCAGCTAAACCTACAAGTTATTTTTTTGCGAGCTCTGCACAGTGTTCATATAAAACTACAAGTTAGTGTAGTGCGTCCTGCTCACAGTGTTCAGCTAAAACTACAAGTTAGTGTAGTGAGACCTCTGCACAGTGTTCATCTAAAGCTACAAGTTAGTGCAGTGCGTCCTGCTCACAGTGTTCAGCTAAAACTGCAAGTTAGTGTGGTGCGTCCTCCTCACAGTGTTCAGCTAAACCTACAAGTTATTTTTTTGCGAGCTCTGCACAGTGTTCATCTAAAGCTACAAGCTAGTGTAGTACATCCTGCTCACAGTGTTCAGCTAAAACTACAAGTTAGTGTGGTGCTTCCTCCTCACAGTGTTCAGCTAAACCTACAAGTTATTTTTTGCGAGCTCTGCACAGTGTTCATCTAAAGCTACAAGTTAGTGTAGTGCGTCCTGCTCACAGTGTTCAGCTAAAACTACAAGTTAGTGTAGTGAGACCTCTGCACAGTGTTCATCTAAAGCTACAAGTTAGTGCAGTGCGTCCTGCTCACAGTGTTCAGCTAAAACTACAAGTTAGTGTGGTGCGTCCCCCTCACAGTGTTCAGCTAAACCTACAAGTTATTTTCTTGTGAGCTCTGCACAGTGTTCGTCTAATGCTACAAGTTAGTGTAGTGCGTCCTGCTCACAGTGTTCAGCTAAAACTACAAGTTAGTGTAGTGAGACCTCTGCACAGTGTTCATCTAAAGCTACAAGTTAGTGCAGTGCGTCCTGCTCACAGTGTTCAGCTAAAACTGCAAGTTAGTGTGGTGCGTCCTCCTCACAGTGTTCAGCTAAACCTACAAGTTATTTTTTTGCGAGCTCTGCACAGTGTTCATCTAAAGCTACAAGTTAGTGTAGTGCGTCCTGCTCACAGTGTTCAGCTAAAACTACAAGTTAGTGTAGTGAGACCTCTGCACAGTGTTCATCTAAAGCTACAAGTTAGTGGAGTGTGTCCTGCTCACAGTGTTCAGCTAAACCTACAAGTTATTTTTTGCGAGCTCTGCACAGTGTTCATCTAAAACTACAAGTTAGTGTAGTGCGTCCTGCTCACAGTGTTCAGCTAAAACTACAAGTTAGTGTAGTGAGACCTCTGCACAGTGTTCATCTAAAGATACAATTTAGTGCAGTGCGTCCTGCTCACAGTGTTCAGCTAAAACTACAAGTTAATGTGGTGCGTCCTCCTCACAGTGTTCAGCTAAACCTACAAGTTATTTTTTTGCGAGCTCTTCACAGTGTTCATCTAAAGCTACAATTTAGTGTAGTGCGTCCTGCTCATAGTGTTCAGCTAAAACTACAAGTTAGTGTAGTGAGACCTCTGCACAGTGTTCATCTAAAACTACAAGTTAGTGTAGTGCGTCCTTCTCACAGTGTTCAGCTAAAACTACAATTTAGTGTAGTGAGACCTCTGCACAGTGTTAATCTAAAGCTACAAGTTAGTGCAGTGCGTCCTGCTCACAATGTTCAGCTAAAAATACAAGTTAGTAGGGCGGAGCTAGCCGGAGTCCAAGATGGACGTGTAAGAGCAGAGCTCCAACACCAGCGGGAACAACGCAGCTCACAACACCTTGCCCGGGACCGATACTAAGCCCAAACCACGGCGTTCCGGTCCGCAAGAACCCGGGGAACGCACCGATACCATGACCAGGAGGAAGAAGGAAGGGAATCGGCCGATGAGACTGACGGAGTTTTACTCCTATGAGGCCAGGCAAGATGGCGCCGGCCCGGCATCCACGCCGACATCCGCGGCTAAAAACAACAGCAAGCAGATGAAAACCCAAAAAAGAAGCAGCCCTCCTAAAGACTCAATTTCTCCCCCAGCTACCCCATCAACAGGGAGCCCAGAGAAGTCCAGATTCAAGGCGGATGCCATGGATGACAGCACTGAGATGAGCTCTCCCCCTGACTTAGGGGATGATACTAGGGAGCTGCCTGACTCCATTGATACATACCCTACAAACGGCCAGCCTGTCATAGATACTATGTTAAAAGAAATGTTAGTATCACTGAGAGGATCACTTCACTCAGACATGATCTCCTGTATGCACAAATTCAGCAATGAGATCAAATCAGTAACTAACAAAGTGACCCATATAGAACATAAAATGGGGGAATACGCCACAACAATAAATAACCTGGTAGATGCAAATGAAGCTAAAGATGAAGATTTAGAAGGGATCAAAGCCAAAATGGCGGACATTGAGGACAGATCCAGAAGAAATAACATGAAGATCAGAGGGGTCCCAGAAACAGTTAAACAACAAGATTTGAGGGACTATGCCACCCAGCTATTCACAGCCATCTTACCAGATCTAACAACATTAGACCTCACGGTGGACAGGATTCACAGGTTACCTAAACCTGCCTACCTAGGAGAAGATATACCGCGGGGCGTGATCCTGCGCCTACACTTCTACCAAACTAAGGAAAGGATAATGGCGGCTGCAAGACAGAAGGAAGCGATTCCATCGCCATACTCAAACCTGCAATTCTACGCAGATTTATCACAATACACGCTACAAAAAAGGAGAAATATGACAACACTAACTAAAGCACTCAGAAACCACAAGATTGGGTACAAATGGGGATTCCCAACCAAACTGATCGTAACAAAAGAAGGCAAGGAGTATGTGATGGACTCCCTAGCTAAAGGCATGGCACTACTCAGCTCCTGGGGGATAATCTCAGACAAACAGTCACCCCCTAGGTCAAGAAGCCCCAACACAAGCCCGGGTCCAGAATGGCGCACGGTCGATCGCAGGAATGCCCGCACTCACCACTGATACCAGCATGGGCAAATTACATTACCAACGACCAGGAGTGGAGTACACATTTCCACTCCGTTAAGTTTGTTTAAACTTACTACCCACAAGTTAATACCTGAGTGACTGAGAGTCACACTTTAATGAACTTACTAGTTGGCACGTAGCCACGAATGTTGAACCTTGGTTCCTACAAGGTTTTTTTTTGTTTTTCTCCTCTTTTTTTTTTTTTTCTTCTCTTCTCACTCCGACAGTCAAGACCATTGTTTCACGCCTGGGAGGATGTCGCATCAATCAAGAACAGACATCTCTAGAAAATCTCCAAGCCCAGCAAAAAATCAACATCCAGGTCAGACACCTAAGCGAAGTAAGTGCAACTTATATTATAAACCATTCACACCATCACATAAACCGAATACATGGCAGTGAATTTCCTGACCATTAATGCAAAGGGACTAAACCACCCGGCCAAGCGAAAGTCCTTATGGAAGGAAGCGATACAAAAAAACAGCGACATCCTATGCACACAAGAAACCCATTTTCACATTGACTCACCACCTAAATGCTCCCATCCGAGATTCCCCAATATCTTCTGCGCAAACGCAAAGACCAAAACGAAAGGGGTGATGATAGCAGTTAAGGACACTATCAAATTCATCCTGCATAAGATCTTACTGGATCCACATGGCCGCTACATAATTATGGTGTGTGACATTAACTCTGAAACTTTCACTTTGGCAAACATTTATGCCCCAAATGCAGGGCAATCCAAATTCCTGCACTCAGTCCTCAAGAAAATTGAACAGATACGCCAAGGAGCAACAGTGATATGCGGAGACTTTAACATGGTGCCTGACTCTGTTCTGGACTCAACATCCAATCCTAAAAGATCTCCACCAACCCTACAACCAATACTTCGCAAGTATTCATTGTATGATGCATGGCGATGCCTTAATGCTAATGAAAGAGACTACTCTTTTTTTTCCCACTGCCATAAATCTTACAGTAGAATAGACTTATTTCTGGTTGATAAACGATTGCTGTTTAAATGTAGAACTGTTAAAATACATAGTATAACTTGGTCGGATCATGCCCCAGTGGAGCTACAAGTGGGGAAACCTTCTACAATTAAAAGCACTTACATATGGAGAGCCAACCCCAGGCTGTTCCAGCATGGCCCGACCAAGCTGTACATAGAGCAGCAGATGAAGGAATTTTTTTCACTTAATAAGGGGTCGGTCTCAGATCCATTCACCCTGTGGAATACCCACAAGGCATTTGTAAGGGGGGTGTTGATGCAACAAGAGGCGAGGTTCAGGAGGATGAGGCAACAGCAGACAACGAAAATCATAAACCAAATTGAAATTTTAGAGAAGCAAAATATGACACTTATTTCTCAAGAACTAATAGATCAACTAAATATGCTTCGCACAGAGCTTAGGCTAACTCTATTGGAGGACTTCGAAAAGGCCTCCAGGAAGCTAAAATTGACATACTACACTAGTGGTAATAGAGCAGGGAAACTACTTGCCAATCAATTAAAAGGTCACAGACATAAAACACACATACCATATATCACTCATCCAAAAACACAAATCAAACACAAACATCCACAAGAAATAGCCGATGCCTTTAGCCACTATTACGGCTCCTTATATAATCTTAAAAATGACTCCACAATACCACAACCTAATATAGGAAATATAGAAACATTCCTACAAACTATACACTTACCTAAACTCACCGCAGAACACCTTCATACATTGAACTCCCCTATAACAGAATCGGAAGTCAGTCTCACCATTCAGTCACTACCTATAAACAAATCCCCCGGACCAGATGGCTTCTCAGGGGAATACTATAAGGCCTTTCATAGTATAATAACCCCACATATGACAGAGATGTTCGGTGCTGCTGTTGCCTCCTCGTCATTCCCTCCGGAGATGTTGAAAGCAACCATAATAGCATTACCTAAACCAGGGAAGGCTCCTGATTCCCCACAGAATTTCAGACCTATCTCTCTATTAAATATGGATATTAAGACTTATGCAAAACTACTAGCGAATAGGTTAATGCACATTCTTCCTGAAATTATTCACATAGATCAATCAGGATTCACAAAGGGAAGGCAAACTTCAGATGCCACAAGAAGACTGATCAACGTAATCCACATTGCGAACAGATGTAAAACGTCTTCTCTGCTCCTCGCTTTGGACGCAGAGAAGGCGTTTGATAGAATCCATTGGCAGTTTCTCTCCCAGGTATTGGGGAAATTTGGGTTTGAGGGTACAGTATACTCTGCCATTATGGCCCTATACACACATCCAGCAGCACAAGTACTCGTAGCAGGAGCGCTTTCTGCCCCGTTCCAAATTACCAATGGGACGAGACAGGGGTGCCCCCTTTCCCCCCTGATCTTTAACTTATTAATGGAACCATTGGCAACCCATCTACGAACACACAAAAGCATCTCCGGGGTACAGATAGGCCAAAGAAACCATATTATCAGCCTATTCGCAGATGACATCATACTGATGCTCACAAATGCAGAAACCTCCCTACCATCAGTCCACAAGGCCCTACAAATATTCAACAGAGTATCGTACTATAAAGTAAACGAATCTAAGTCCTATATCTTAAACCTAGGAATAACACCACAGGTTAGTCACAAACTAGAACAAAATTTCCCATACATATGGAAAAAAGAGGGAATAAAATACTTGGGCATTATACTAACTCCTAAATCAGGAGATCTATTGTCAGCCAATTACACCCCCTTTCTGAAACAGCTTCCCGACAAACTAAAAAAACTGGCTAAAACTGAACTCTCGTGGCTGGGTAGACTTGCAGCTTTCAAGATGCAAATTCTACCACAGATACTCTACCTATTTAGGACCCTCCCAATTCCATTACCAAACTCTTTCTTTAATTCCCTTCAACCTATAAAATAGATACATATGGCAAGGGAAGAAAGCAAGATGTGCATTCACCAAGCTAATAAAACATAGGACAGCAGGAGGGGTGGGACATGTACACATGCAGGACTATTACTTTGCAACCATATTAGCGCAATCAAGAAATTGGATGACATCGGAGACGGATCTGTCTACATTGTGGGCAGAGACAGAAAAAATCCAAATAAAAAATAAATCATTGAAAGACTTTCTCATGACAGCCCATATGAACTTCTCCCTAGATGCAAAACTATCCCCAACCATACTAGCAACAATAAGAGCGTGGGGTTACCTTAGAAATTACCCAGATTGGACGGGAACAGTGGCCCCACTTAAGCTCCAGATCTCCGCACTCAGCCATATCATTCCAGATATTAACTTAAAGATATGGAAGATGAAGGGTATACAACATATTGAAGATCTAGTAGAGGGTAATTCCATCAAAACATTCAACACGTTACAGGAGGAATTTGGCATACCACACACAGAATATTACAAATACGCACAGATTACTCAACTCCTGAAAAAACACCCCAACATATTTACCAACTTACCAACAAAGATACTCCAATTTCTATCACAAACCACAACAAAATTAAAAGGGATATCAACCCTATATCTGGGTCTCCAAGAAAAAAAGGTTTGCACAAAATCCCCAAACATAATAGCTTGGGAAATAGAAATGGGACAATGTTACCCGGCAAAAAAATGGGAAATAACTTTTAACAATATATACAACTCCACTAAAAGCACCAACCTAAGGGAAATGCAGCAAAAAATATTCCATAAGTGGTACCTCACACCCAGTCGCATATCTAAAATCTATCACAACTCCTCTCCTGAATGTTGGAGACTATGTGGGGAGTGCGGCACGTTATCCCACATACTATGGAACTGCCCCAAAATAAAACCATTATGGAGGCAAATAGAAAGTTTAATAAGAAATTTTTCGCAACAAACCCCTCCTTTAAGCTTATCAATGGCAATACTATCAATGAACATAGATTCTATTCCAAACCAATTCAGAACAATAATCTCACACATATTATTGGTAACCAGGCTTACAATTCTTAGACACTGGAAGGATATAGAACCCCCATCCATATCAGAAGTAATAACCACAATCCACAATTACGGTACATATGAAGTTTTACATGCATCAGCTATGGGGAATTATGGGAAGTTATCCAAACTATGGGCACCATGGAACTCATGGTACTCAAGGCGATTGATTTACTGAGAGTAAAAATATGTTGAATTGAACAATCTACCCAGGGGAAGCAATAAGTCTGTTGGGTCAAGTTTTATTTGCTTACTTGTTTTTTTTTTTTTCTTCCTTATTTTTCTATAAGTTACCTTAAATAAATATTAAGACCAGAGGCACTCTATCTATAAAGGTACAAGAAAATACTAACTTACCAATACAACAGTCAGGTATTTGTAACCGCTAAAAGCACTAAGAGCAAGTTGTAGCAAACGTGGCTTCATGTCGGAGGATGCGACCATAATGAGAGATCGCTTAATCCAAAGATGGAGAGGCCATGAATATATACCACAACAGGAATATTACATACACTTAACATAACGTAAGATACAGTTATTGAAATGAGAAAAATGTGTAGAATGCTATAGTACTATGGAAAGAAAGTTAACAATACACAATTGTATGTATCATATCTTGTACAATGTTCAATAAAAAATATTTAAATAAAAAAAACTGCTCCATTAAAAAAAAAAAAAATACAAGTTAGTATGGTGCGTCCTCCTCACAGTGTTCAGCTAAACCTACAAGTTATTTTTTTGCGAGCTCTGCACAGTGTTCATCTAAAGCTACAAGTTAGTGTAGTGCGTACTGCTCACAGTGTTCAGCTAAAACTACAAGTTAGTGTAGTGAGACCTCTGCACAGTGTTCATCTAAAACTACAAGCTAGTGTAGTGCGTCCTTCTCACAGTGTTCAGCTAAAACTACAAGTTAGTGTAGTGAGACCTCTGCACAGTGTTCATCTAAAGCTACAAGTTAGTGCAGTGCGTCCTGCTCACAGTGTTCAGCTAAAACTACAAGTTAATGTGGTGCGTCCCCCTCACAGTGTTCAGCTAAACCTACAAGTTATTTTTTGCGAGCTCTGCACAGTGTTCATCTAAAGCTACAAGTTAGTGTAGTGCGTCCTGCTCACAGTGTTCAGCTAAAACTACAAGTTAGTGTGGTGCTTCCTCCTCACAGTGTTCAGCTAAACCTAAAAGTTATTTTTTGCGAGCTCTGCACAGTGTTCATCTAAAGCTACAAGTTAGTGTAGTGCGTCCTGCTCGCAGTGTTCAGCTAAAACTACAATTTGTGTAGTGAGACTTCTGCACAGTGTTCATCTAAAACTACAAGTTAGTGTAGTGCATCCTGCTCACAGTGTTCAGCTAAAACTACAAGTTAGTGTAGCGAGACCTCTGCACAGTGTTCATCTAGAGCTACAAGTTAGTGCAGTGCCTCCTGCTCACAGTGTTCAGCTAAAACTACAAGTTAGTGTGGTGCGTCCCCCTCACAGTGTTCAGCTAAACCTACAAGTTATTTTTTTGAGAGCTCTGCACAGTGTTCATCTAAAGCTACAAGTTAGTGTAGTGCGTCCTGCTCACACTGTTAAGCTAAAACTACAAGTTAGTGTGGTGCGTCCTCCTCACTGTGTTCAGCTAAACCTTCAAGTTATTTTTTTGCGAGCTCTGCACAGTGTTCATCTAAAGCTACAAGTTAGTGTAGTGCGTACTGCTCACAGTGTTCAGCTAAAACTACAAGTTAGTGTAGTGAGACCTCTGCACAGTGTTCATCTAAAACTACAAGCTAGTGTAGTGCGTCCTTCTCACAGTGTTCAGCTAAAACTACAAGTTAGTGTAGTGAGACCTCTGCACAGTGTTCATCTAAAGCTACAAGTTAGTGCAGTGCGTCCTGCTCACAGTGTTCAGCTAAAACTACAAGTTAATGTGGTGCGTCCCCCTCACAGTGTTCAGCTAAACCTACAAGTTATTTTTTGCGAGCTCTGCACAGTGTTCATCTAAAGCTACAAGTTAGTGTAGTGCGTCCTGCTCACAGTGTTCAGCTAAAACTACAAGTTAGTGTGGTGCTTCCTCCTCACAGTGTTCAGCTAAACCTAAAAGTTATTTTTTGCGAGCTCTGCACAGTGTTCATCTAAAGCTACAAGTTAGTGTAGTGCGTCCTGCTCACAGTGTTCAGCTAAAACTACAATTTGTGTAGTGAGACTTCTGCACAGTGTTCATCTAAAACTACAAGTTAGTGTAGTGCATCCTGCTCACAGTGTTCAGCTAAAACTACAAGTTAGTGTAGCGAGACCTCTGCACAGTGTTCATCTAGAGCTACAAGTTAGTGCAGTGCCTCCTGCTCACAGTGTTCAGCTAAAACTACAAGTTAGTGTGGTGCGTCCCCCTCACAGTGTTCAGCTAAACCTACAAGTTATTTTTTTGAGAGCTCTGCACAGTGTTCATCTAAAGCTACAAGTTAGTGTAGTGCGTCCTGCTCACACTGTTAAGCTAAAACTACAAGTTAGTGTGGTGCGTCCTCCTCACTGTGTTCAGCTAAACCTTCAAGTTATTTTTTTGCGAGCTCTGCACAGTGTTCATCTAAAGCTACAAGTTAGTGTAGTGCATCCTGCTCACATTGTTCAGCTAAAACTACAAGTTAGTGTAGTGAGACCTCTGCACAGTGTTCATCTAAAACTACAAGTTAGTGCAGTGCGCCCTGCTCACAGTGTTCAGCTAAAACTACAAGTTAGTGTGGTGCGTCCTCCTCACAGTGTTCAGCTAAACCTACAAGTTATTTTTTTGCGAGCTCTGCACAGTGTTCATCTAAAGCTACAAGTTAGTGTAGTGTGTCCTGCTCACAGTGTTCAGCTAAAACTACAAGTTAGTGTAGTGAGACCTCTGCACAGTGTTCATCTAAAACTACAAGTTAGTGTAGTGCGTCCTGCTCACAGTGTTCAGCTAAAACTACAAGTTAATGTAGTGAGACCTCTGCACAGTGTTCATCTAAAGCTACATGTTAGTGCAGTGCGTCCTGCTCACAGTGTTTAGCTAAAACTACAAGTTAATGTATTGCGTCCTCCTCACAGTGTTCAGCTAAACCTACAAGTAATTTTTTTGCGAGCTCTGCACAGTGTTCATCTAAAGCTACAAGTTAGTGTAGTGCGTCCTGCTCACAGTGTTCAGCTAAAACTACAAGTTAGTGTAGTGAGACCTCTGCACAGTGTTCATCTAAAACTACAAGCTAGTGTAGTGCATCCTTCTCACAGTGTTCAGCTAAAACTACAAGTTAGTATAGTGAGACCTCTGCACAGTGTTCATCTAAAGCTACAAGTTAGTGCAGAGCGTCCTGCTCACAGTGTTCAGCTAAAACTACAAGTTAGTGTGGTGCGTCCTCCTCACAGTATTCAGCTAAACCTACAAGTTATTTTTTTGCGAGCTCTGCACAGTGTTCATCTAAAGCTACAAGTTAGTGTAGTGCGTCCTGCTCACAGTGTTCAGCTAAAACTAGAAGTTAGTGTGGTGCGTCCTCCTCACAGTATCCAGCTAAACCTACAAGTTATTTTTTGCGAGCTCTGCACAGTGTTCATCTAAAGCTACAAGTTAGTGTAGTGCGTTCTGCTCACAGTGTTCAGCTAAAACTACAAGTTAGTGTAGTGAGACCTCTGCACAGTGTTCATCTAAAACTACAAGCTAGTGTAGTGCGTCCTTTTCACAGTGTTCAGCTAAAACTACAAGTTAGTGTAGTGAGACCTCTGCACAGTGTTCATCTAAAGCTACAAGTTAGTGCAGTGCGTCCTGCTCACAGTGTTCAGCTAAAACTACAAGTTAGTGTGGTGCATCCTCCTCACAGTGTTCAGCTAAACCTACAAGTTATTTTTTTGCGAGCTCTGCACAGTGTTCTTCTAAAGCTACAAGTTAGTGTAGTGTGTCCTGCTCACAGTGTTCAGCTAAAATTACAAGTTAGTGTAGTGCATCCTGCTCACATTGTTCAGCTAAAACTACAAGTTAGTGTAGTGAGACCTCTGCACAGTGTTCATCTAAAACTACAAGTTAGTGCAGTGCGTCCTGCTCACAGTGTTCAGCTAAAACTACAAGTTAGTGTGGTGCGTCCTCCTCACAGTGTTCAGCTAAACCTACAAGTTATTTTTTTGCGAGCTCTGCACAGTGTTCATCTAAAGCTACAAGTTAGTATAGTGCGTCCTGCTCACAGTGTTCAGCTAAAACTACAAGTTAGTGTAGTGAGACCTCTGCACAGTGTTCATCTAAAGCTACAAGTTAGTGCAGTGCGTCCTGCTCACAGTGTTCAGCTAAAACTAAAAGTTAGTGTGGTGCTTCCTCCTCACAGTGTTCAGCTAAACCTACAAGTTATTTTTTTGCGAGCTCTGCACAGTGTTCAGCTAAAACTAAATGTTAGTGTGGTGCTTCCTCCTCACAGTGTTCAGCTAAACCTACAAGTTATTTTTTTGCGAGCTCTGCACAGTGTTCATCTAAAGCTACAAGTTAGTGTGGTGCGTCCTCCTCACAGTGTTCAGCTAAACCTTCAAGTTATTTTTTTTGTGAGCTCTGCACAGTGTTCATTTAAAGCTACAAGTTAGTGTAGTGCATCCTGCTCACAGTGTTCAGCTAAAACTACAAGTTAGTGTAGTGAGACCTCTGCACAGTGTTCATCTAAAGCTACAAGTTAGTGCAGTGCGTCCTGCTCACAGTGTTCAGCTAAAACTACAAGTTAATGTGGTGCGTCTTCCTCACAGTGTTCAGCTAAACCTACAAGCTATTTTTTTGCGAGCTCTTCACAGTGTTCATCTAAAGCTACAAGTTAGTGTAGTGCGTCCTGCTCACAGTGTTCAGCTAAAACTACAAGTTAGTGTAGTGAGACCTCTGCACAGTGTTCATCTAAAACTACAAGTTAGTGTAGTGCGTCCTTCTCACAGTGTTCAGCTAAAACTACAAGTTAGTGTAGTGAGACCTCTGCACAGTGTTAATCTAAAGCTACAAGTTAGTGCAGTGCGTCCTGCTCACAGTGTTCAGCTAAAACTACAAGTTAGTGTGGTGCGTCCTCCTCACAGTGTTCAGCTAAACCTACAAGTTATTTTTTTGCGAGCTCTGCACAGTGTTCATCTAAAACTACAAGTTAGTGTAGTGCGTCCTGCTCACAGTGTTCAGCTAAAACTACAAGTTAGTGTAGTGAGACCTCTGCACAGTGTTCATCTAAAGCTACAAATTAGTGCAGTGCGTCCTGCTCACAGTGTTCAGCTAAAACTACAAGTTAGTGTAGTGAGACCTCTGCACAGTGTTCATCTAAAGCTACAAGTTAGTGCAGTGCGTCCTGCTCACAGTGTTCAGCTAAAACTACAAGTTAATGTGGTGCGTCCACCTCACAGTGTTCAGCTAAACCTACAAGCTATTTTTTTGCGAGCTCTTCACAGTGTTCATCTAAAGCTACAAGTTAGTGTAGTGCGTCCTACTCACAGTGTTCAGCTAAAACTACAAGTAAGTGTAGTGAGAACTCTGCACAGTGTTCATCTAAAACTACAAGTTAGTGTAGTGCGTCGTTCTCACAGTGTTCAGCTAAAACTACAAGTTAGTGTGGTGCGTCCTCCTCACAGTGTTCAGCTAAACCTACAAGTTATTTTTTTGCGAGCTCTGCACAGTGTTCACCTACAGCTACAAGTTAGTATAGTGCGTCCTGCTCACAGTGTTCAGCTAAAACTACAAGTTAATGTGGTGCGTCTTCCTCACAGTGTTCAGCTAAACCTACAAGTTATTTTTTTGCGAGCTCTGCACAGTGTTCTTCTAAAGCTAAAAGTTAGTGTAGTGCGTCCTGCTCACAGTGTTCAGCTAAAACTACAAGTTAGTGTAGTGAGACCTCTGCACAGTGTTCATCTAAAACTACAAGTTAGCGTAGTGCATCCTTCTCACAGTGTTCAGCTAAAACTACAAGCTAGTGTAGTGAGACCTCTGCACAGTGTTCATCTAAAGCTACAAGTCAGTGCAGTGCGTCCTGCTCACAGTGTTCAGCTAAAACTAAAAGTTAGTGTGGTGCTTCCTCCTCACAGTGTTCAGCTAAACCTACAAGTTATTTTTTTGCGAGCTCTGCACAGTGTTCAGCTAAAACTAAATGTTAGTGTGGTGCTTCCTCCTCACAGTGTTCAGCTAAACCTACAAGTTATTTTTTTGCGAGCTCTGCACAGTGTTCATCTAAAGCTACAAGTTAGTGTGGTGCGTCCTCCTCACAGTGTTCAGCTAAACCTTCAAGTTATTTTTTTTGTGAGCTCTGCACAGTGTTCATTTAAAGCTACAAGTTAGTGTAGTGCATCCTGCTCACAGTGTTCAGCTAAAACTACAAGTTAGTGTAGTGAGACCTCTGCACAGTGTTCATCTAAAGCTACAAGTTAGTGCAGTGCGTCCTGCTCACAGTGTTCAGCTAAAACTACAAGTTAATGTGGTGCGTCCTCCTCACAGTGTTCAGCTAAACCTACAAGCTATTTTTTTGCGAGCTCTTCACAGTGTTCATCTAAAGCTACAAGTTAGTGTAGTGCGTCCTGCTCACAGTGTTCAGCTAAAACTACAAGTTAGTGTAGTGAGACCTCTGCACAGTGTTCATCTAAAACTACAAGTTAGTGTAGTGCGTCCTTCTCACAGTGTTCAGCTAAAACTACAAGTTAGTGTAGTGAGACCTCTGCACAGTGTTAATCTAAAGCTACAAGTTAGTGCAGTGCGTCCTGCTCACAGTGTTCAGCTAAAACTACAAGTTAGTGTGGTGCGTCCTCCTCACAGTGTTCAGCTAAACCTACAAGTTATTTTTTTGCGAGCTCTGCACAGTGTTCATCTAAAACTACAAGTTAGTGTAGTGCGTCCTGCTCACAGTGTTCAGCTAAAACTACAAGTTAGTGTAGTGAGACCTCTGCACAGTGTTCATCTAAAGCTACAAATTAGTGCAGTGCGTCCTGCTCACAGTGTTCAGCTAAAACTACAAGTTAGTGTAGTGAGACCTCTGCACAGTGTTCATCTAAAGCTACAAGTTAGTGCAGTGCGTCCTGCTCACAGTGTTCAGCTAAAACTACAAGTTAATGTGGTGCGTCCACCTCACAGTGTTCAGCTAAACCTACAAGCTATTTTTTTGCGAGCTCTTCACAGTGTTCATCTAAAGCTACAAGTTAGTGTAGTGCGTCCTGCTCACAGTGTTCAGCTAAAACTACAAGTTAGTGTAGTGAGACCTCTGCACAGTGTTCATCTAAAACTACAAGTTAGTGTAGTGCGTCCTTCTCACAGTGTTCAGCTAAAACTACAAGTTAGTGTAGTGAGACCTCTGCACAGTGTTAATCTAAAGCTACAAGTTAGTGCAGTGCGTCCTGCTCACAGTGTTCAGCTAAAACTACAAGTTAGTGTGGTGCGTCCTCCTCACAGTGTTCAGCTAAACCTACAAGTTATTTTTTTGCGAGCTCTGCACAGTGTTCATCTAAAACTACAAGTTAGTGTAGTGCGTCCTGCTCACAGTGTTCAGCTAAAACTACAAGTTAGTGTAGTGAGACCTCTGCACAGTGTTCATCTAAAGCTACAAATTAGTGCAGTGCGTCCTGCTCACAGTGTTCAGCTAAAACTACAAGTTAGTGTAGTGAGACCTCTGCACAGTGTTCATCTAAAGCTACAAGTTAGTGCAGTGCGTCCTGCTCACAGTGTTCAGCTAAAACTACAAGTTAATGTGGTGCGTCCACCTCACAGTGTTCAGCTAAACCTACAAGCTATTTTTTTGCGAGCTCTTCACAGTGTTCATCTAAAGCTACAAGTTAGTGTAGTGCGTCCTACTCACAGTGTTCAGCTAAAACTACAAGTAAGTGTAGTGAGAACTCTGCACAGTGTTCATCTAAAACTACAAGTTAGTGTAGTACGTCCTTCTCACAGTGTTCAGCTAAAACTACAAGTTAGTGTGGTGCGTCCTCCTCACAGTGTTCAGCTAAACCTACAAGTTATTTTTTTGCGAGCTCTGCACAGTGTTCACCTACAGCTACAAGTTAGTATAGTGCGTCCTGCTCACAGTGTTCAGCTAAAACTACAAGTTAATGTGGTGCGTCTTCCTCACAGTGTTCAGCTAAACCTACAAGTTATTTTTTTGCGAGCTCTGCACAGTGTTCTTCTAAAGCTAAAAGTTAGTGTAGTGCGTCCTGCTCACAGTGTTCAGCTAAAACTACAAGTTAGTGTAGTGAGACCTCTGCACAGTGTTCATCTAAAACTACAAGTTAGCGTAGTGCATCCTTCTCACAGTGTTCAGCTAAAACTACAAGCTAGTGTAGTGAGACCTCTGCACAGTGTTCATCTAAAGCTACAAGTCAGTGCAGTGCGTCCTGCTCACAGTGTTCAGCTAAAACTAAAAGTTAGTGTGGTGCTTCCTCCTCACAGTGTTCAGCTAAACCTACAAGTTATTTTTTTGCGAGCTCTGCACAGTGTTCAGCTAAAACTAAATGTTAGTGTGGTGCTTCCTCCTCACAGTGTTCAGCTAAACCTACAAGTTATTTTTTTGCGAGCTCTGCACAGTGTTCATCTAAAGCTACAAGTTAGTGTGGTGCGTCCTCCTCACAGTGTTCAGCTAAACCTTCAAGTTATTTTTTTTGTGAGCTCTGCACAGTGTTCATTTAAAGCTACAAGTTAGTGTAGTGCATCCTGCTCACAGTGTTCAGCTAAAACTACAAGTTAGTGTAGTGAGACCTCTGCACAGTGTTCATCTAAAGCTACAAGTTAGTGCAGTGCGTCCTGCTCACAGTGTTCAGCTAAAACTACAAGTTAATGTGGTGCGTCCTCCTCACAGTGTTCAGCTAAACCTACAAGCTATTTTTTTGTGAGCTCTTCACAGTGTTCATCTAAAGCTACAAGTTAGTGTACTGCGTCCTGCTCACAGTGTTCAGCTAAAACTACAAGTTAGTGTAGTGAGACCTCTGCACAGTGTTCATCTAAAACTACAAGTTAGTGTAGTGCGTCCTTCTCACAGTGTTCAGCTAAAACTACAAGTTAGTGTAGTGAGACCTCTGCACAGTGTTAATCTAAAGCTACAAGTTAGTGCAGTGCGTCCTGCTCACAGTGTTCAGCTAAAACTACAAGTTAGTGTGGTGCGTCCTCCTCACAGTGTTCAGCTAAACCTACAAGTTATTTTTTTGCGAGCTCTGCACAGTGTTCATCTAAAACTACAAGTTAGTGTAGTGCGTCCTGCTCACAGTGTTCAGCTAAAACTACAAGTTAGTGTAGTGAGACCTCTGCACAGTGTTCATCTAAAGCTACAAATTAGTGCAGTGCGTCCTGCTCACAGTGTTCAGCTAAAACTACAAGTTAGTGTAGTGAGACCTCTGCACAGTGTTCATCTAAAGCTACAAGTTAGTGCAGTGCGTCCTGCTCACAGTGTTCAGCTAAAACAACAAGTTAATGTGGTGCGTCCACCTCACAGTGTTCAGCTAAACCTACAAGCTATTTTTTTGCGAGCTCTTCACAGTGTTCATCTAAAGCTACAAGTTAGTGTAGTGCGTCCTACTCACAGTGTTCAGCTAAAACTACAAGTAAGTGTAGTGAGAACTCTGCACAGTGTTCATCTAAAACTACAAGTTAGTGTAGTGCGTCCTTCTCACAGTGTTCAGCTAAAACTACAAGTTAGTGTAGTGAGACCTCTGCACAGTGTTCATCTAAAGCTACAAGTTAGTGCAGTGCGTCATGCTCACAGTGTTCAGCTAAAACTACAAGTTAATGTGGTGCGTCCACCTCACAGTGTTCAGCTAAACCTACAAGCTATTTTTTTGCGAGCTCTTCACAGTGTTCATCTAAAGCTACAAGTTAGTGTAGTGCGTCCTGCTCACAGTGTTCAGCTAAAACTACAAGTAAGTGTAGTGAGAACTCTGCACAGTGTTCATCTAAAACTACAAGTTAGTGTAGTGCGTCCTTCTCACAGTGTTCAGCTAAAACTACAAGTTAGTGTAGTGAGACCTCTGCACAGTGTTAATCTAAAGCTACAAGTTAGTGCAGTGCGTCCTGCTCACAGTGTTCAGCTAAAACTACAAGTTAGTGTGGTGCGTCCTCCTCACAGTGTTCAGCTAAACCTACAAGTTATTTTTTTGCGAGCTCTGCACAGTGTTCATCTAAAACTACAAGTTAGTGTAGTGCGTCCTGCTCACAGTGTTCAGCTAAAACTACAAGTTAGTGTAGTGAGACCTCTGCACAGTGTTCATCTAAAGCTACAAATTAGTGCAGTGCATCCTGCTCACAGTGTTCAGCTAAAACTACAAGTTAATGTAGTGAGACCTCTGCACAGTGTTCATATAAAACTACAAGTTAGTGTAGTGCGTCCTTCTCACAGTGTTCATCTAAAATTACAAGTTATTGTAGTATGACCTCTGCACAGTGTTAATCTAAAGCTACAAGTTAGTGCAGTGCGTCCTGCTCACAGTGTTCAGCTAAAACTACAAGTTAATGTATTGCGTCCTCCTCACAGTGTTCAGCTAAACCTACAAGTTATTTTTTGCGAGCTCTGCACAGTGTTCATCTAAAGCTACAAGTTAGTGTAATGCGTCCTGCTCACAGTGTTTAGTTAAAACTACAAGTTAGTGTAGTGAGACCTCTGCACAGTGTTCATCTAAATTTACAAGCTAGTGTAGTGCGTCCTTTTCACAGTGTTCAGCTAAAACTACAAGTTAGTGTAGTGAGACCTCTGCACAGTGTTCATCTAAAGCTACAAGTCAGTGCAGTGCGTCCTGCTCACAGTGTTCAGCTAAAACTAAAAGTTAGTGTGGTGCTTCCTCCTCACAGTGTTCAGCTAAACCTACAAGTTATTTTTTTGCGAGCTCTGCACAGTGTTCAGCTAAAACTAAATGTTAGTGTGGTGCTTCCTCCTCACAGTGTTCAGCTAAACCTACAAGTTATTTTTTTGCGAGCTCTGCACAGTGTTCATCTAAAGCTACAAGTTAGTGTGGTGCGTCCTCCTCACAGTGTTCAGCTAAACCTTCAAGTTATTTTTTTTGTGAGCTCTGCACAGTGTTCATTTAAAGCTACAAGTTAGTGTAGTGCATCCTGCTCACAGTGTTCAGCTAAAACTACAAGTTAGTGTAGTGAGACCTCTGCACAGTGTTCATCTAAAGCTACAAGTTAGTGCAGTGTGTCCTGCTCACAGTGTTCAGCTAAAACTACAAGTTAATGTGGTGCGTCCTCCTCACAGTGTTCAGCTAAACCTACAAGCTATTTTTTTGCGAGCTCTTCACAGTGTTCATCTAAAGCTACAAGTTAGTGTAGTGCGTCCTGCTCACAGTGTTCAGCTAAAACTACAAGTTAGTGTAGTGAGACCTCTGCACAGTGTTCATCTAAAACTACAAGTTAGTGTAGTGCGTCCTTCTCACAGTGTTCAGCTAAAACTACAAGTTAGTGTAGTGAGACCTCTGCACAGTGTTAATCTAAAGCTACAAGTTAGTGCAGTGCGTCCTGCTCACAGTGTTCAGCTAAAACTACAAGTTAGTGTGGTGCGTCCTCCTCACAGTGTTCAGCTAAACCTACAAGTTATTTTTTTGCGAGCTCTGCACAGTGTTCATCTAAAACTACAAGTTAGTGTAGTGCGTCCTGCTCACAGTGTTCAGCTAAAACTACAAGTTAGTGTAGTGAGACCTCTGCACAGTGTTCATCTAAAGCTACAAATTAGTGCAGTGCGTCCTGCTCACAGTGTTCAGCTAAAACTACAAGTTAGTGTAGTGAGACCTCTGCACAGTGTTCATCTAAAGCTACAAGTTAGTGCAGTGCGTCCTGCTCACAGTGTTCAGCTAAAACTACAAGTTAATGTGGTGCGTCCACCTCACAGTGTTCAGCTAAACCTACAAGCTATTTTTTTGCGAGCTCTTCACAGTGTTCATCTAAAGCTACAAGTTAGTGTAGTGCGTCCTGCTCACAGTGTTCAGCTAAAACTACAAGTAAGTGTAGTGAGAACTCTGCACAGTGTTCATCTAAAACTACAAGTTAGTGTAGTGCGTCCTTCTCACAGTGTTCAGCTAAAACTACAAGTTAGTGTAGTGAGACCTCTGCACAGTGTTCATCTAAAGCTACAAGTTAGTGCAGTGCGTCATGCTCACAGTGTTCAGCTAAAACTACAAGTTAATGTGGTGCGTCCACCTCACAGTGTTCAGCTAAACCTACAAGCTATTTTTTTGCGAGCTCTTCACAGTGTTCATCTAAAGCTACAAGTTAGTGTAGTGCGTCCTGCTCACAGTGTTCAGCTAAAACTACAAGTAAGTGTAGTGAGAACTCTGCACAGTGTTCATCTAAAACTACAAGCTAGTGTAGTGCGTCCTTCTCACAGTGTTCAGCTAAAACTACAAGTTAGTGTAGTGAGACCTCTGCACAGTGTTAATCTAAAGCTACAAGTTAGTGCAGTGCGTCCTGCTCACAGTGTTCAGCTAAAACTACAAGTTAGTGTGGTGCGTCCTCCTCACAGTGTTCAGCTAAACCTACAAGTTATTTTTTTGCGAGCTCTGCACAGTGTTCATCTAAAACTACAAGTTAGTGTAGTGCGTCCTGCTCACAGTGTTCAGCTAAAACTACAAGTTAGTGTAGTGAGACCTCTGCACAGTGTTCATCTAAAGCTACAAATTAGTGCAGTGCGTCCTGCTCACAGTGTTCAGCTAAAACTACAAGTTAATGTAGTGAGACCTCTGCACAGTGTTCATATAAAACTACAAGTTAGTGTAGTGCATCCTTCTCACAGTGTTCAGCTAAAACTACAATTTAATGTGGTGCGTCCACCTCACAGTGTTCAGCTAAACCTACAAGCTATTTTTTTGCGAGCTCTTCACAGTGTTCATCTAAAGCTACAAGTTAGTGTAGTGCGTCCTGCTCACAGTGTTCAGCTAAAACTACAAGTAAGTGTAGTGAGAACTCTGCACAGTGTTCATCTAAAACTACAAGTTAGTGTAGTGCGTCCTTCTCACAGTGTTCAGCTAAAACTACAAGTTAGTGTAGTGAGACCTCTGCACAGTGTTCATCTAAAGCTACAAGTTAGTGCAGTGCGTCATGCTCACAGTGTTCAGCTAAAACTACAAGTTAATGTGGTGCGTCCACCTTACAGTGTTCAGCTAAACCTACAAGCTATTTTTTTGCGAGCTCTTCACAGTGTTCATCTAAAGCTACAAGTTAGTGTAGTGCGTCCTGCTCACAGTGTTCAGCTAAAACTACAAGTAAGTGTAGTGAGAACTCTGCACAGTGTTCATCTAAAACTACAAGTTAGTGTAGTGCGTCCTTCTCACAGTGTTCAGCTAAAACTACAAGTTAGTGTAGTGAGACCTCTGCACAGTGTTAATCTAAAGCTACAAGTTAGTGCAGTGCGTCCTGCTCACAGTGTTCAGCTAAAACTACAAGTTATTTTTTTGCGAGCTCTGCACAGTGTTCATCTAAAACTACAAGTTAGTGTAGTGCGTCCTGCTCACAGTGTTCAGCTAAAACTACAAGTTAGTGTAGTGAGACCTCTGCACAGTGTTCATCTAAAGCTACAAATTAGTGCAGTGCATCCTGCTCACAGTGTTCAGCTAAAACTACAAGTTAATGTAGTGAGACCTCTGCACAGTGTTCATATAAAACTACAAGTTAGTGTAGTGCGTCCTTCTCACAGTGTTCATCTAAAATTACAAGTTATTGTAGTATGACCTCTGCACAGTGTTAATCTAAAGCTACAAGTTAGTGCAGTGCGTCCTGCTCACAGTGTTCAGCTAAAACTACAAGTTAATGTATTGCGTCCTCCTCACAGTGTTCAGCTAAACCTACAAGTTATTTTTTGCGAGCTCTGCACAGTGTTCATCTAAAGCTACAAGTTAGTGTAATGCGTCCTGCTCACAGTGTTTAGTTAAAACTACAAGTTAGTGTAGTGAGACCTCTGCACAGTGTTCATCTAAATTTACAAGCTAGTGTAGTGCGTCCTTTTCACAGTGTTCAGCTAAAACTACAAGTTAGTGTAGTGAGACCTCTGCACAGTGTTCATCTAAAGCTACAAGTCAGTGCAGTGCGTCCTGCTCACAGTGTTCAGCTAAAACTAAAAGTTAGTGTGGTGCTTCCTCCTCACAGTGTTCAGCTAAACCTACAAGTTATTTTTTTGCGAGCTCTGCACAGTGTTCAGCTAAAACTAAATGTTAGTGTGGTGCTTCCTCCTCACAGTGTTCAGCTAAACCTACAAGTTATTTTTTTGCGAGCTCTGCACAGTGTTCATCTAAAGCTACAAGTTAGTGTGGTGCGTCCTCCTCACAGTGTTCAGCTAAACCTTCAAGTTATTTTTTTTGTGAGCTCTGCACAGTGTTCATTTAAAGCTACAAGTTAGTGTAGTGCATCCTGCTCACAGTGTTCAGCTAAAACTACAAGTTAGTGTAGTGAGACCTCTGCACAGTGTTCATCTAAAGCTACAAGTTAGTGCAGTGCGTCCTGCTCACAGTGTTCAGCTAAAACTACAAGTTAATGTGGTGCGTCCTCCTCACAGTGTTCAGCTAAACCTACAAGCTATTTTTTTGCGAGCTCTTCACAGTGTTCATCTAAAGCTACAAGTTAGTGTAGTGCGTCCTGCTCACAGTGTTCAGCTAAAACTACAAGTTAGTGTAGTGAGACCTCTGCACAGTGTTCATCTAAAACTACAAGTTAGTGTAGTGCGTCCTTCTCACAGTGTTCAGCTAAAACTACAAGTTAGTGTAGTGAGACCTCTGCACAGTGTTAATCTAAAGCTACAAGTTAGTGCAGTGCGTCCTGCTCACAGTGTTCAGCTAAAACTACAAGTTAGTGTGGTGCGTCCTCCTCACAGTGTTCAGCTAAACCTACAAGTTATTTTTTTGCGAGCTCTGCACAGTGTTCATCTAAAACTACAAGTTAGTGTAGTGCGTCCTGCTCACAGTGTTCAGCTAAAACTACAAGTTAGTGTAGTGAGACCTCTGCACAGTGTTCATCTAAAGCTACAAATTAGTGCAGTGCGTCCTGCTCACAGTGTTCAGCTAAAACTACAAGTTAGTGTAGTGAGACCTCTGCACAGTGTTCATCTAAAGCTACAAGTTAGTGCAGTGCGTCCTGCTCACAGTGTTCAGCTAAAACTACAAGTTAATGTGGTGCGTCCACCTCACAGTGTTCAGCTAAACCTACAAGCTATTTTTTTGCGAGCTCTTCACAGTGTTCATCTAAAGCTACAAGTTAGTGTAGTGCGTCCTGCTCACAGTGTTCAGCTAAAACTACAAGTAAGTGTAGTGAGAACTCTGCACAGTGTTCATCTAAAACTACAAGTTAGTGTAGTGCGTCCTTCTCACAGTGTTCAGCTAAAACTACAAGTTAGTGTAGTGAGACCTCTGCACAGTGTTCATCTAAAGCTACAAGTTAGTGCAGTGCGTCATGCTCACAGTGTTCAGCTAAAACTACAAGTTAATGTGGTGCGTCCACCTCACAGTGTTCAGCTAAACCTACAAGCTATTTTTTTGCGAGCTCTTCACAGTGTTCATCTAAAGCTACAAGTTAGTGTAGTGCGTCCTGCTCACAGTGTTCAGCTAAAACTACAAGTAAGTGTAGTGAGAACTCTGCACAGTGTTCATCTAAAACTACAAGCTAGTGTAGTGCGTCCTTCTCACAGTGTTCAGCTAAAACTACAAGTTAGTGTAGTGAGACCTCTGCACAGTGTTAATCTAAAGCTACAAGTTAGTGCAGTGCGTCCTGCTCACAGTGTTCAGCTAAAACTACAAGTTAGTGTGGTGCGTCCTCCTCACAGTGTTCAGCTAAACCTACAAGTTATTTTTTTGCGAGCTCTGCACAGTGTTCATCTAAAACTACAAGTTAGTGTAGTGCGTCCTGCTCACAGTGTTCAGCTAAAACTACAAGTTAGTGTAGTGAGACCTCTGCACAGTGTTCATCTAAAGCTACAAATTAGTGCAGTGCGTCCTGCTCACAGTGTTCAGCTAAAACTACAAGTTAATGTAGTGAGACCTCTGCACAGTGTTCATATAAAACTACAAGTTAGTGTAGTGCATCCTTCTCACAGTGTTCAGCTAAAACTACAAGTTAATGTGGTGCGTCCACCTCACAGTGTTCAGCTAAACCTACAAGCTATTTTTTTGCGAGCTCTTCACAGTGTTCATCTAAAGCTACAAGTTAGTGTAGTGCGTCCTGCTCACAGTGTTCAGCTAAAACTACAAGTAAGTGTAGTGAGAACTCTGCACAGTGTTCATCTAAAACTACAAGTTAGTGTAGTGCGTCCTTCTCACAGTGTTCAGCTAAAACTACAAGTTAGTGTAGTGAGACCTCTGCACAGTGTTCATCTAAAGCTACAAGTTAGTGCAGTGCGTCATGCTCACAGTGTTCAGCTAAAACTACAAGTTAATGTGGTGCGTCCACCTCACAGTGTTCAGCTAAACCTACAAGCTATTTTTTTGCGAGCTCTTCACAGTGTTCATCTAAAGCTACAAGTTAGTGTAGTGCGTCCTGCTCACAGTGTTCAGCTAAAACTACAAGTAAGTGTAGTGAGAACTCTGCACAGTGTTCATCTAAAACTACAAGTTAGTGTAGTGCGTCCTTCTCACAGTGTTCAGCTAAAACTACAAGTTAGTGTAGTGAGACCTCTGCACAGTGTTAATCTAAAGCTACAAGTTAGTGCAGTGCGTCCTGCTCACAGTGTTCAGCTAAAACTACAAGTTAGTGTGGTGCGTCCTCCTCACAGTGTTCAGCTAAACCTACAAGTTATTTTTTTGCGAGCTCTGCACAGTGTTCTTCTAAAACTACAAGTTAGTGTAGTGCGTCCTGCTCACAGTGTTCAGCTAAAACTACAAGTTAGTGTAGTGAGACCTCTGCACAGTGTTCATCTAAAGCTACAAATTAGTGCAGTGCGTTCTGCTCACAGTGTTCAGCTAAAACTACAAGTTAATGTAGTGAGACCTCTGCACAGTGTTCATATAAAACTACAAGTTAGTGTAGTGCGTCCTTCTCACAGTGTTCATCTAAAATTACAAGTTATTGTAGTATGACCTCTGCACAGTGTTAATCTAAAGCTACAAGTTAGTGCAGTGCGTCCTGCTCACAGTGTTCAGCTAAAACTACAAGTTAATGTATTGCGTCCTCCTCACAGTGTTCAGCTAAACCTACAAGTTATTTTTTGCGAGCTCTGCACAGTGTTCATCTAAAGCTACAAGTTAGTGTAGTGCGTCCTGCTCACAGTGTTTAGTTAAAACTACAAGTTAGTGTAGTGAGACCTCTGCACAGTGTTCATCTAAATTTACAAGCTAGTGTAGTGCGTCCTTTTCACAGTGTTCAGCTAAAACTACAAGTTAGTGTAGTGAGACCTCTGCACAGTGTTCATCTAAAGCTACAAGTTAGTGCAGTGCGTCCTGCTCACAGTGTTCAGCTAAAACTACAAGTTAGTGTGGTGCGTCCTCCTCACAGTGTTCAGCTAAACCTACAAGTTATTTTTTTGCGAGCTCTGCACATTGTTCATCTAAAGCTACAAGTTAGTGTAGTGCATCCTGCTCACATTGTTCAGCTAAAACTACAAGTTAGTGTAGTGAGACCTCTGCACAGTGTTCATCTAAAGCTACAAGTTAGTGCAGTGCGTCCTGCTCACAGTGTTCAGCTAAAACTACAAGTTAGTGTGTTGCGTCCTCCTCACAGTGTTCAGCTAAACCTACAAGTTATTTTTTTGCGAGCTCTTCACAGTGTTCATCTAAAGCTACAAGTTAGTGTAGTGCGTTCTGCTCACAGTGTTCAGCTAAAACTACAAGTTAGTATAGTGAGACCTCTGCACAGTGTTCATCTAAAACTACAAGTTAGTGTAGTGCATCCTGCTCACAGTGTTCAGCTAAAACTACAAGTTAGTGTAGTGAGACCTCTGCACAGTGTTCATCTAAAGCTACAAGTTAGTGCAGTGCGTCCTGCTCACAGTGTTCAGCTAAACCTACAAGTTATTTTTTTGCGAGCTCTGCACAGTGTTCAGTTAAACCTACAAGTTATTTTTTTGCGAGCTCTGCACAGTGTTCATCTAAAGCTACAAGTTAGTGTAGTGCATCCTGCTCACAGGGTTCAGCTAAAACTACAAGTTAGTGTAGTGAGACCTCTGCACAGTGTTCATCTAAAACTACAAGCTAGTGTAGTGCGTCCTTTTCACAGTGTTCAGCTAAAACTACAAGTTAGTGTAGTGAGACCTCTGCACAGTGTTCATCTAAAGCTACAAGTTAGTGCAGTGTGTCCTGCTCACAGTGTTCAGCTAAAACTACAAGTTAGTCTGGTGCGTCCTCCTCACAGTGTTCAGCTAAACCTACAAGTTATTTTTTTGCGAGCTCTGCACATTGTTCATCTAAAGCTACAAGTTAGTGTAGTGCGTCCTGCTCACAGTGTTCAGCTAAAACCACAAGTTAGTATGGTGCGTCCTCCTCACAGTGTTCAGCTAAACCTACAAGTTATTTTTTTGCGAGCTCTGCACAGTGTTCATCTAAAGCTACAAGTTAGTGTAGTGCGTCCTGCTCATAGTGTTCAGCTAAAACTACAAGTTAGTGTAGTGAGACCTCTGCACATTGTTCATCTAAAACTACAAGCTAGTGTAGTGCGTCCTTCTCACAGTGTTCAGCTAAAACTACAAGTTAGTGTAGTGAGACCTCTGCACAGTGTTCATCTAAAGCTACAAGTTAGTGCAGTGCGTCCTGCTCACAGTGTTCAGCTAAAACTACAAGTTAGTGTGGTGCGTCCTCCTCACAGTGTTCAGCTAAACCTACAAGTTATTTTTTTGCGAGCTCTGCACAGTGTTCATCTAAAGCTACAAGTTAGTGTAGTGCGTCCTGCTCACAGTGTTCAGCTAAAACTATAAGTTACTGTGTTGCATCCTCCTCACAGTGTTCAGCTAAAACTACAAGTTAGTGTATTGAGACCTCTGCACAGTGTTCATCTAAAGCTACAAGTTAGTGCAGTGCGTCCTGCTCACAGTGTTCAGCTAAAACTACAAGTTAGTGTGGTGCTTCCTCCTCACAGTGTTCAGCTAAACCTACAAGTTATTTTTTTGCGAGCTCTGCACAGTGTTCATCTAAAGCTACAAGTTAGTGTAGTGCATCCTGCTCACAGTGTTCAGCTAAAACTACAAGTTAGTGTAGTGAGACCTCTGCACAGTGTTCATCTAAAACTACAAGCTAGTGTAGTGCGTCCTTTTCACAGTGTTCAGCTAAAACTACAAGTTAGTGTAGTGAGACCTCTGCACAGTGTTCATCTAAAGCTACAAGTTAGTGCAGTGTGTCCTGCTCACAGTGTTGAGCTAAAACTACAAGTTAGTCTGGTGCGTCCTCCTCACAGTGTTCAGCTAAACCTACAAATTATTTTTTTGCGAGCTCTGCACAGTGTTCATCTAAAGCTACAAGTTAGTGTAGTGCGTCCTGCTCATAGTGTTCAGCTAAAACTACAAGTTAGTGTAGTGAGACCTCTTCACAGTGTTCATCTAAAACTACAAGCTAGTGTAGTGTGTCCTTCTCACAGTGTTCAGCTAAAACTACAAGTTAGTGTAGTGAGACCTCTGCACAGTGTTCATCTAAAGCTACAAGTTAGTGCAGTGCGTCCTGCTCACAGTGTTCAGCTAAAACTACAAGTTAGTGTGGTGCGTCCTCCTCACAGTGTTCAGCTAAACCTACAAGTTATTTTTTTGCGAGCTCTGCACAGTGTTCATCTAAAGCTACAAGTTAGTTTAGTGCGTCCTGCTCACAGTGTTCAGCTAAAACTACAAGTTAGTGTGGTGCGTCCTCCTCACAGTGTTCAGCTAAACCTACAAGTTATTTTTTTGCGAGCTCTGCACAGTGTTCATCTAAAGCTACAAGTTAGTTTAGTGCGTCCTGCTCACAGTGTTCAGCTAAAACTACAAGTTAGTGTGGTGCGTCCTCCTCACAGTGTTCAGCTAAACCTACAAGTTTTTTTTTTGCGAGCTCTGCACAGTGTTCATCTAAAGCTACAAGTTAGTGTAGTGCGTCCTGCTCACAGTGTTCAGCTAAAACTACAAGTTAGTGTAGTGAGACCTCTGCACAGTGTTCATCTAAAGCTACAAGTTAGTGCAGTGTGTCCTGCTCACAGTGTTCAGCTAAAACTACAAGTTAGTCTGGTGCGTCCTCCTCACAGTGTTCAGCTAAACCTACAAGTTATTTTTTTGCGAGCTCTGCACATTGTTCATCTAAAGCTACAAGTTAGTGTAGTGCGTCATGCTCACAGTGTTCAGCTAAAACTACAAGTTAGTATGGTGCGTCCTCCTCACAGTGTTCAGCTAAACCTACAAGTTATTTTTTTGCGAGCTCTGCACAGTGTTCATCTAAAGCTACAAGTTAGTGTAGTGCGTCCTGCTCATAGTGTTCAGCTAAAACTACAAGTTAGTGTAGTGAGACCTCTGCACAGTGTTCATCTAAAACTACAAGCTAGTGTAGTGCGTCCTTCTCACAGTGTTCAGCTAAAACTACAAGTTAGTGTAGTGAGACCTCTGCACGGTGTTCATCTAAAGCTACAAGTTAGTGCAGTGCGTCCTGCTCACAGTGTTCAGCTAAAACTACAAGTTAGTGTGGTGCGTCCTCCTCACAGTGTTCAGCTAAACCTACAAGTTATTTTTTTGCGAGCTCTGCACAGTGTTCATCTAAAGCTACAAGTTAGTGTAGTGCATCCTGCTCACAGTGTTCAGCTAAAACTACAAGTTAGTGTAGTGAGACCTCTGCACAGTGTTCATCTAAAACTACAAGCTAGTGTAGTGCGTCCTTTTCACAGTGTTCAGCTAAAACTACAAGTTAGTGTAGTGAGACCTCTGCACAGTGTTCATCTAAAGCTACAAGTTAGTGCAGTGTGTCCTGCTCACAGTGTTCAGCTAAAACTACAAGTTAGTCTGGTGCGTCCTCCTCACAGTGTTCAGCTAAACCTACAAGTTATTTTTTTGCGAGCTCTGCACATTGTTCATCTAAAGCTACAAGTTAGTGTAGTGCGTCCTGCTCACAGTGTTCAGCTAAAACCACAAGTTAGTATGGTGCGTCCTCCGCACAGTGTTCAGCTAAACCTACAAGTTATTTTTTTGCGAGCTCTGCACAGTGTTCATCTAAAGCTACAAGTTAGTGTAGTGCGTCCTGCTCATAGTGTTCAGCTAAAACTACAAGTTAGTGTAGTGAGACCTCTGCACAGTGTTCATCTAAAACTACAAGCTAGTGTAGTGCATCCTTCTCACAGTGTTCAGCTAAAACTACAAGTTAGTGTAGTGAGACCTCTGCACAGTGTTCATCTAAAGCTACAAGTTAGTGCAGTGCGTCCTGCTCACAGTGTTCAGCTAAAACTACAAGTTAGTGTGGTGCATCCTCCTCACAGTGTTCAGCTAAACCTACAAGTTATTTTTTTGCGAGCTCTGCACAGTGTTCATCTAAAGCTACAAGTTAGTGTAGTGCGTCCTGCTCACAGTGTTCAGCTAAAACTATAAGTTACTGTGTTGCATCCTCCTCACAGTGTTCAGCTAAAACTACAAGTTAGTGTAGTGAGACCTCTGCACAGTGTTCATCTAAAGCTACAAGTTAGTGCAGTGCGTCCTGCTCACAGTGTTCAGCTAAAACTACAAGTTAGTGTGGTGCTTCCTCCTCACAGTGTTCAGCTAAACCTACAAGTTATTTTTTTGCGAGCTCTGCACAGTGTTCATCTAAAGCTACAAGTTAGTGTAGTGCATTCTGCTCACAGTGTTCAGCTAAAACTACAAGTTAGTGTAGTGAGACCTCTGCACAGTGTTCATCTAAAACTACAAGCTAGTGTAGTGCGTCCTTTTCACAGTGTTCAGCTAAAACTACAAGTTAGTGTAGTGAGACCTCTGCACAGTGTTCATCTAAAGCTATAAGTTAGTGCAGTGTGTCCTGCTCACAGTGTTCAGCTAAAACTACAAGTTAGTCTGGTGCGTCCTCCTCACAGTGTTCAGCTAAACCTACAAGTTATTTTTTTGCGAGCTCTGCACATTGTTCATCTAAAGCTACAAGTTAGTGTAGTGCGTCATGCTCACAGTGTTCAGCTAAAACTACAAGTTAGTATGGTGCGTCCTCCTCACAGTGTTCAGCTAAACCTACAAGTTATTTTTTTGCGAGCTCTGCACAGTGTTCATCTAAAGCTACAAGTTAGTGTAGTGCGTCCTGCTCATAGTGTTCAGCTAAAACTACAAGTTAGTGTAGTGAGACCTCTGCACAGTGTTCATCTAAAACTACAAGCTAGTGTAGTGCGTCCTTCTCACAGTGTTCAGCTAAAACTACAAGTTAGTGTAGTGAGACCTCTGCACAGTGTTCATCTAAAGCTACAAGTTAGTGCAGTGCGTCCTGCTCACAGTGTTCAGCTAAAACTACAAGTTAGTGTGGTGCGTCCTCCTCACAGTGTTCAGCTAAACCTACAAGTTATTTTTTTGCGAGCTCTGCACAGTGTTCATCTAAAGCTACAAGTTAGTGTAGTGCATCCTGCTCACAGTGTTCAGCTAAAACTACAAGTTAGTGTAGTGAGACCTCTGCACAGTGTTCATCTAAAACTACAAGCTAGTGTAGTGCGTCCTTTTCACAGTGTTCAGCTAAAACTACAAGTTAGTGTAGTGAGACCTCTGCACAGTGTTCATCTAAAGCTACAAGTTAGTGCAGTGTGTCCTGCTCACAGTGTTCAGCTAAAACTACAAGTTAGTCTGGTGCGTCCTCCTCACAGTGTTCAGCTAAACCTACAAGTTATTTTTTTGCGAGCTCTGCACATTGTTCATCTAAAGCTACAAGTTAGTGTAGTGCGTCCTGCTCACAGTGTTCAGCTAAAACCACAAGTTAGTATGGTGCGTCCTCCGCACAGTGTTCAGCTAAACCTACAAGTTATTTTTTTGCGAGCTCTGCACAGTGTTCATCTAAAGCTACAAGTTAGTGTAGTGCGTCCTGCTCATAGTGTTCAGCTAAAACTACAAGTTAGTGTAGTGAGACCTCTGCACAGTGTTCATCTAAAACTACAAGCTAGTGTAGTGCATCCTTCTCACAGTGTTCAGCTAAAACTACAAGTTAGTGTAGTGAGACCTCTGCACAGTGTTCATCTAAAGCTACAAGTTAGTGCAGTGCGTCCTGCTCACAGTGTTCAGCTAAAACTACAAGTTAGTGTGGTGCATCCTCCTCACAGTGTTCAGCTAAACCTACAAGTTATTTTTTTGCGAGCTCTGCACAGTGTTCATCTAAAGCTACAAGTTAGTTTAGTGCGTCCTGCTCACAGTGTTCAGCTAAAACTATAAGTTACTGTGTTGCATCCTCCTCACAGTGTTCAGCTAAAACTACAAGTTAGTGTAGTGAGACCTCTGCACAGTGTTCATCTAAAGCTACAAGTTAGTGCAGTGCGTCCTGCTCACAGTGTTCAGCTAAAACTACAAGTTAGTGTGGTGCTTCCTCCTCACAGTGTTCAGCTAAACCTACAAGTTATTTTTTTGCGAGCTCTGCACAGTGTTCATCTAAAGCTACAAGTTAGTGTAGTGCATTCTGCTCACAGTGTTCAGCTAAAACTACAAGTTAGTGTAGTGAGACCTCTGCACAGTGTTCATCTAAAACTACAAGCTAGTGTAGTGCGTCCTTTTCACAGTGTTCAGCTAAAACTACAAGTTAGTGTAGTGAGACCTCTGCACAGTGTTCATCTAAAGCTACAAGTTAGTGCAGTGTGTCCTGCTCACAGTGTTCAGCTAAAACTACAAGTTAGTCTGGTGCGTCCTCCTCACAGTGTTCAGCTAAACCTACAAATTATTTTTTTGCGAGCTCTGCACATTGTTCATCTAAAGCTACAAGTTAGTGTAGTGCGTCCTGCTCATAGTGTTCAGCTAAAACTACAAGTTAGTGTAGTGAGACCTCTTCACAGTGTTCATCTAAAACTACAAGCTAGTGTAGTGTGTCCTTCTCACAGTGTTCAGCTAAAACTACAAGTTAGTGTAGTGAGACCTCTGCACAGTGTTCATCTAAAGCTACAAGTTAGTGCAGTGCGTCCTGCTCACAGTGTTCAGCTAAAACTACAAGTTAGTGTGGTGCGTCCTCCTCACAGTGTTCAGCTAAACCTACAAGTTATTTTTTTGCGAGCTCTGCACAGTGTTCATCTAAAGCTACAAGTTAGTTTAGTGTGTCCTGCTCACAGTGTTCAGCTAAAACTACAAGTTAGTGTGGTGCGTCCTCCTCACAGTGTTCAGCTAAACCTACAAGTTATTTTTTTGCGAGCTCTGCACAGTGTTCATCTAAAGCTACAAGTTAGTTTAGTGCGTCCTGCTCACAGTGTTCAGCTAAAACTACAAGTTAGTGTGGTGCGTCCTCCTCACAGTGTTCAGCTAAACCTACAAGTTTTTTTTGCGAGCTCTGCACAGTGTTCATCTAAAGCTACAAGTTAGTGTAGTGCGTCCTGCTCACAGTGTTCAGCTAAAACTACAAGTTAGTCTGGTGCGTCCTCCTCACAGTGTTCAGCTAAACCTACAAGTTATTTTTTTGCGAGCTCTGCACATTGTTCATCTAAAGCTACAAGTTAGTGTAGTGCGTCATGCTCACAGTGTTCAGCTAAAACTACAAGTTAGTATGGTGCGTCCTCCTCACAGTGTTCAGCTAAACCTACAAGTTATTTTTTTGCGAGCTCTGCACAGTGTTCATTTAAAGCTACAAGTTAGTGTAGTGCGTCCTGCTCATAGTGTTCAGCTAAAACTACAAGTTAGTGTAGTGAGACCTCTGCACAGTGTTCATCTAAAACTACAAGCTAGTGTAGTGCGTCCTTCTCACAGTGTTCAGCTAAAACTATAAGTTAGTGTAGTGAGACCTCTGCACAGTGTTCATCTAAAGCTACAAGTTAGTGCAGTGCGTCCTGCTCACAGTGTTCAGCTAAAACTACAAGTTAGTGTGGTGCGTCCTCCTCACAGTGTTCAGCTAAACCTACAAGTTATTTTTTTGCGAGCTCTGCACAGTGTTCATCTAAAGCTACAAGTTAGTGTAGTGCATCCTGCTCACAGTGTTCAGCTAAAACTACAAGTTAGTGTAGTGAGACCTCTGCACAGTGTTCATCTAAAACTACAAGCTAGTGTAGTGCGTCCTTTTCACAGTGTTCAGCTAAAACTACAAGTTAGTGTAGTGAGACCTCTGCACAGTGTTCATCTAAAGCTACAAGTTAGTGCAGTGTGTCCTGCTCACAGTGTTCAGCTAAAACTACAAGTTAGTCTGGTGCGTCCTCCTCACAGTGTTCAGCTAAACCTACAAGTTATTTTTTTGCGAGCTCTGCACATTGTTCATCTAAAGCTACAAGTTAGTGTAGTGCGTCCTGCTCACAGTGTTCAGCTAAAACCACAAGTTAGTATGGTGCGTCCTCCGCACAGTGTTCAGCTAAACCTACAAGTTATTTTTTTGCGAGCTCTGCACAGTGTTCATCTAAAGCTACAAGTTAGTGTAGTGCGTCCTGCTCATAGTGTTCAGCTAAAACTACAAGTTAGTGTAGTGAGACCTCTGCACAGTGTTCATCTAAAACTACAAGCTAGTGTAGTGCATCCTTCTCACAGTGTTCAGCTAAAACTACAAGTTAGTGTAGTGAGACCTCTGCACAGTGTTCATCTAAAGCTACAAGTTAGTGCAGTGCGTCCTGCTCACAGTGTTCAGCTAAAACTACAAGTTAGTGTGGTGCATCCTCCTAACAGTGTTCAGCTAAACCTACAAGTTATTTTTTTGCGAGCTCTGCACAGTGTTCATCTAAAGCTACAAGTTAGTGTAGTGCGTCCTGCTCACAGTGTTCAGCTAAAACTATAAGTTACTGTGTTACATCCTCCTCACAGTGTTCAGCTAAAACTACAAGTTAGTGTAGTGAGACCTCTGCACAGTGTTCATCTAAAGCTACAAGTTAGTGCAGTGCGTCCTGCTCACAGTGTTCAGCTAAAACTACAAGTTAGTGTGGTGCTTCCTCCTCACAGTGTTCAGCTAAACCTACAAGTTATTTTTTTGCGAGCTCTGCACAGTGTTCATCTAAAGCTACAAGTTAGTGTAGTGCATTCTGCTCACAGTGTTCAGCTAAAACTACAAGTTAGTGTAGTGAGACCTCTGCACAGTGTTCATCTAAAACTACAAGCTAGTGTAGTGCGTCCTTTTCACAGTGTTCAGCTAAAACTACAAGTTAGTGTAGTGAGACCTCTGCACAGTGTTCATCTAAAGCTACAAGTTAGTGCAGTGTGTCCTGCTCACAGTGTTCAGCTAAAACTACAAGTTAGTCTGGTGCGTCCTCCTCACAGTGTTCAGCTAAACCTACAAGTTATTTTTTTGCAAGCTCTGCACATTGTTCATCTAAAGCTACAAGTTAGTGTAGTGCGTCCTGCTCACAGTGTTCAGCTAAAACCACAAGTTAGTATGGTGCGTCCTCCTCACAGTGTTCAGCTAAACCTACAAGTTATTTTTTTGCGAGCTCTGCACAGTGTTCATCTAAAGCTACAAGTTAGTGTAGTGCGTCCTGCTCACAGTGTTCAGCTAAAACTATAAGTTACTGTGTTGCATCCTCCTCACAGTGTTCAGCTAAAACTACAAGTTAGTGTAGTGAGACCTCTGCACAGTGTTCATCTAAAGCTACAAGTTAGTGCAGTGCGTCCTGCTCACAGTGTTCAGCTAAAACTACAAGTTAGTGTGGTGCTTCCTCCTCACAGTGTTCACCTAAACCTACAAGTTATTTTTTTGCGAGCTCTGCACAGTGTTCATCTAAAGCTACAAGTTAGTGTAGTGCATCCTGCTCACAGTGTTCAGCTAAAACTACAAGTTAGTGTAGTGAGACCTCTGCACAGTGTTCATCTAAAACTACAAGCTAGTGTAGTGCGTCCTTTTCACAGTGTTCAGCTAAAACTACAAGTTAGTGTAGTGAGACCTCTGCACAGTGTTCATCTAAAGCTACAAGTTAGTGCAGTGCGTCCTGCTCACAGTGTTCAGCTAAAACTACAAGTTAGTGTGGTGCGTCCTCCTCACAGTGTTCAGCTAAACCTACAAATTATTTTTTTGCGAGCTCTGCACAGTGTTCATCTAAAGCTACAAGTTAGTGTAGTGCGTCCTGCTCATAGTGTTCAGCTAAAACTACAAGTTAGTGTAGTGAGACCTCTGCACAGTGTTCATCTAAAACTACAAGCTAGTGTAGTGTGTCCTTCTCACGGTGTTCAGCTAAAACTACAAATTAGTGTAGTGAGACCTCTGCACAGTGTTCATCTAAAGCTACAAGTTAGTGCAGTGCGTCCTGCTCACAGTGTTCAGCTAAAACTACAAGTTAGTGTGGTGCGTCCTCCTCACAGTGTTCAGCTAAACCTACAAGTTATTTTTTTGCGAGCTCTGCACAGTGTTCATCTAAAGCTACAAGTTAGTGTAGTGCGTCCTGCTCACAGTGTTCAGCTAAAACTATAAGTTACTGTGTTGCATCCTCCTCACAGTGTTCAGCTAAAACTACAAGTTAGTGTAGTGAGACCTCTGCACAGTGTTCATCTAAAGCTACAAGTTAGTGCAGTGCGTCCTGCTCACAGTGTTCAGCTAAAACTACAAGTTAGTGTGGTGCTTCCTCCTCACAGTGTTCAGCTAAACCTACAAGTTATTTTTTTGCGAGCTCTGCACAGTGTTCATCTAAAGCTACAAGTTAGTGTAGTGCATCCTGCTCACAGTGTTCAGCTAAAACTACAAGTTAGTGTAGTGAGACCTCTGCACAGTGTTTATCTAAAACTACAAGCTAGTGTAGTGCGTCCTTTTCACAGTGTTCAGCTAAAACTACAAGTTAGTGCAGTGAGACCTCTGCACAGTGTTCATCTAAAGCTACAAGTTAGTGCAGTGTGTCCTGCTCACAGTGTTGAGCTAAAACTACAAGTTAGTCTGGTGCGTCCTCCTCACAGTGTTCAGCTAAACCTACAAATTATTTTTTTGCGAGCTCTGCACAGTGTTCATCTAAAGCTACAAGTTAGTGTAGTGCGTCCTGCTCACAGTGTTCAGCTAAAACTACAAGTTAGTGTAGTGAGACCTCTGCACAGTGTTCATCTAAAGCTACAAGTTAGTGCAGTGTGTCCTGCTCACAGTGTTCAGCTAAAACTACAAGTTAGTCTGGTGCGTCCTCCTCACAGTGTTCAGCTAAACCTACAAGTTATTTTTTTGCGAGCTCTGCACATTGTTCATCTAAAGCTACAAGTTAGTGTAGTGCGTCATGCTCACAGTGTTCAGCTAAAACTACAAGTTAGTGTAGTGAGACCTCTGCACAGTGTTCATCTAAAACTACAAGCTAGTGTAGTGTGTCCTTCTCACAGTGTTCAGCTAAAACTACAAGTTAGTGTAGTGAGACCTCTGCACAGTGTTCATCTAAAGCTACAAGTTAGTGCAGTGCGTCCTGCTCACAGTGTTCAGCTAAAACTACAAGTTAGTGTGGTGCGTCCTCCTCACAGTGTTCAGCTAAACCTACAAGTTATTTTTTTGCGAGCTCTGCACAGTGTTCATCTAAAGCTACAAGTTAGTTTAGTGCGTCCTGCTCACAGTGTTCAGCTAAAACTACAAGTTAGTGTGGTGCGTCCTCCTCACAGTGTTCAGCTAAACCTACAAGTTATTTTTTTGCGAGCTCTGCACAGTGTTCATCTAAAGCTACAAGTTAGTTTAGTGCGTCCTGCTCACAGTGTTCAGCTAAAACTACAAGTTAGTGTGGTGCGTCCTCCTCACAGTGTTCAGCTAAGCCTACAAGTTTTTTTTTTTGCGAGCTCTGCACAGTGTTCATCTAAAGCTACAAGTTAGTGTAGTGCGTCCTGCTCACAGTGTTCAGCTAAAACTACAAGTTAGTGTAGTGAGACCTCTGCACAGTGTTCATCTAAAGCTACAAGTTAGTGCAGTGTGTCCTGCTCACAGTGTTCAGCTAAAACTACAAGTTAGTCTGGTGCGTCCTCCTCACAGTGTTCAGCTAAACCTACAAGTTATTTTTTTGCGAGCTCTGCACATTGTTCATCTAAAGCTACAAGTTAGTGTAGTGCGTCATGCTCACAGTGTTCAGCTAAAACTACAAGTTAGTATGGTGCGTCCTCCTCACAGTGTTCAGCTAAACCTACAAGTTATTTTTTTGCGAGCTCTGCACAGTGTTCATCTAAAGCTACAAGTTAGTGTAGTGCATCCTGCTCACAGTGTTCAGCTAAAACTACAAGTTAGTGTAGTGAGACCTCTGCACAGTGTTCATCTAAAACTACAAGCTAGTGTAGTGCGTCCTTTTCACAGTGTTCAGCTAAAACTACAAGTTAGTGTAGTGAGACCTCTGCACAGTGTTCATCTAAAGCTACAAGTTAGTGCAGTGCGTCCTGCTCACAGTGTTCAGCTAAAACTACAAGTTAGTGTGGTGCGTCCTCCTCACAGTGTTCAGCTAAACCTACAAATTATTTTTTTGCGAGCTCTGCACAGTGTTCATCTAAAGCTACAAGTTAGTGTAGTGCGTCCTGCTCATAGTGTTCAGCTAAAACTACAAGTTAGTGTAGTGAGACCTCTGCACAGTGTTCATCTAAAACTACAAGCTAGTGTAGTGTGTCCTTCTCACGGTGTTCAGCTAAAACTACAAATTAGTGTAGTGAGACCTCTGCACAGTGTTCATCTAAAGCTACAAGTTAGTGCAGTGCGTCCTGCTCACAGTGTTCAGCTAAAACTACAAGTTAGTGTGGTGCGTCCTCCTCACAGTGTTCAGCTAAACCTACAAGTTATTTTTTTGCGAGCTCTGCACAGTGTTCATCTAAAGCTACAAGTTAGTGTAGTGCGTCCTGCTCACAGTGTTCAGCTAAAACTATAAGTTACTGTGTTGCATCCTCCTCACAGTGTTCAGCTAAAACTACAAGTTAGTGTAGTGAGACCTCTGCACAGTGTTCATCTAAAGCTACAAGTTAGTGCAGTGCGTCCTGCTCACAGTGTTCAGCTAAAACTACAAGTTAGTGTGGTGCTTCCTCCTCACAGTGTTCAGCTAAACCTACAAGTTATTTTTTTGCGAGCTCTGCACAGTGTTCATCTAAAGCTACAAGTTAGTGTAGTGCATCCTGCTCACAGTGTTCAGCTAAAACTACAAGTTAGTGTAGTGAGACCTCTGCACAGTGTTTATCTAAAACTACAAGCTAGTGTAGTGCGTCCTTTTCACAGTGTTCAGCTAAAACTACAAGTTAGTGCAGTGAGACCTCTGCACAGTGTTCATCTAAAGCTACAAGTTAGTGCAGTGTGTCCTGCTCACAGTGTTGAGCTAAAACTACAAGTTAGTCTGGTGCGTCCTCCTCACAGTGTTCAGCTAAACCTACAAATTATTTTTTTGCGAGCTCTGCACAGTGTTCATCTAAAGCTACAAGTTAGTGTAGTGCGTCCTGCTCACAGTGTTCAGCTAAAACTACAAGTTAGTGTAGTGAGACCTCTGCACAGTGTTCATCTAAAGCTACAAGTTAGTGCAGTGTGTCCTGCTCACAGTGTTCAGCTAAAACTACAAGTTAGTCTGGTGCGTCCTCCTCACAGTGTTCAGCTAAACCTACAAGTTATTTTTTTGCGAGCTCTGCACATTGTTCATCTAAAGCTACAAGTTAGTGTAGTGCGTCATGCTCACAGTGTTCAGCTAAAACTACAAGTTAGTGTAGTGAGACCTCTGCACAGTGTTCATCTAAAACTACAAGCTAGTGTAGTGTGTCCTTCTCACAGTGTTCAGCTAAAACTACAAGTTAGTGTAGTGAGACCTCTGCACAGTGTTCATCTAAAGCTACAAGTTAGTGCAGTGCGTCCTGCTCACAGTGTTCAGCTAAAACTACAAGTTAGTGTGGTGCGTCCTCCTCACAGTGTTCAGCTAAACCTACAAGTTATTTTTTTGCGAGCTCTGCACAGTGTTCATCTAAAGCTACAAGTTAGTTTAGTGCGTCCTGCTCACAGTGTTCAGCTAAAACTACAAGTTAGTGTGGTGCGTCCTCCTCACAGTGTTCAGCTAAACCTACAAGTTATTTTTTTGCGAGCTCTGCACAGTGTTCATCTAAAGCTACAAGTTAGTTTAGTGCGTCCTGCTCACAGTGTTCAGCTAAAACTACAAGTTAGTGTGGTGCGTCCTCCTCACAGTGTTCAGCTAAGCCTACAAGTTTTTTTTTTTGCGAGCTCTGCACAGTGTTCATCTAAAGCTACAAGTTAGTGTAGTGCGTCCTGCTCACAGTGTTCAGCTAAAACTACAAGTTAGTGTAGTGAGACCTCTGCACAGTGTTCATCTAAAGCTACAAGTTAGTGCAGTGTGTCCTGCTCACAGTGTTCAGCTAAAACTACAAGTTAGTCTGGTGCGTCCTCCTCACAGTGTTCAGCTAAACCTACAAGTTATTTTTTTGCGAGCTCTGCACATTGTTCATCTAAAGCTACAAGTTAGTGTAGTGCGTCATGCTCACAGTGTTCAGCTAAAACTACAAGTTAGTATGGTGCGTCCTCCTCACAGTGTTCAGCTAAACCTACAAGTTATTTTTTTGCGAGCTCTGCACAGTGTTCATTTAAAGCTACAAGTTAGTGTAGTGCGTCCTGCTCATAGTGTTCAGCTAAAACTACAAGTTAGTGTAGTGAGACCTCTGCACAGTGTTCATCTAAAGCTACAAGTTAGTGTAGTGCATCCTGCTCACAGTGTTCAGCTAAAACTACAAGTTAGTGTAGTGAGACCTCTGCACAGTGTTCATCTAAAACTACAAGCTAGTGTAGTGCGTCCTTTTCACAGTGTTCAGCTAAAACTACAAGTTAGTGTAGTGAGACCTCTGCACAGTGTTCATCTAAAGCTACAAGTTAGTGCAGTGCGTCCTGCTCACAGTGTTCAGCTAAAACTACAAGTTAGTCTGGTGCGTCCTCCTCACAGTGTTCAGCTAAACCTACAAATTATTTTTTTGCGAGCTCTGCACAGTGTTCATCTAAAGCTACAAGTTAGTGTAGTGCGTCCTGCTCATAGTGTTCAGCTAAAACTACAAGTTAGTGTAGTGAGACCTCTGCACAGTGTTCATCTAAAACTACAAGCTAGTGTAGTGTGTCCTTCTCACGGTGTTCAGCTAAAACTACAAATTAGTGTAGTGAGACCTCTGCACAGTGTTCATCTAAAGCTACAAGTTAGTGCAGTGCGTCCTGCTCACAGTGTTCAGCTAAAACTACAAGTTAGTGTGGTGCGTCCTCCTCACAGTGTTCAGCTAAACCTACAAGTTATTTTTTTGCGAGCTCTGCACAGTGTTCATCTAAAGCTACAAGTTAGTGTAGTGCGTCCTGCTCACAGTGTTCAGCTAAAACTATAAGTTACTGTGTTGCATCCTCCTCACAGTGTTCAGCTAAAACTACAAGTTAGTGTAGTGAGACCTCTGCACAGTGTTCATCTAAAGCTACAAGTTAGTGCAGTGCGTCCTGCTCACAGTGTTCAGCTAAAACTACAAGTTAGTGTGGTGCTTCCTCCTCACAGTGTTCAGCTAAACCTACAAGTTATTTTTTTGCGAGCTCTGCACAGTGTTCATCTAAAGCTACAAGTTAGTGTAGTGCATCCTGCTCACAGTGTTCAGCTAAAACTACAAGTTAGTGTAGTGAGACCTCTGCACAGTGTTTATCTAAAACTACAAGCTAGTGTAGTGCGTCCTTTTCACAGTGTTCAGCTAAAACTACAAGTTAGTGCAGTGAGACCTCTGCACAGTGTTCATCTAAAGCTACAAGTTAGTGCAGTGTGTCCTGCTCACAGTGTTGAGCTAAAACTACAAGTTAGTCTGGTGCGTCCTCCTCACAGTGTTCAGCTAAACCTACAAATTATTTTTTTGCGAGCTCTGCACAGTGTTCATCTAAAGCTACAAGTTAGTGTAGTGCGTCCTGCTCACAGTGTTCAGCTAAAACTACAAGTTAGTGTAGTGAGACCTCTGCACATTGTTCATCTAAAGCTACAAGTTAGTGCAGTGTGTCCTGCTCACAGTGTTCAGCTAAAACTACAAGTTAGTCTGGTGCGTCCTCCTCACAGTGTTCAGCTAAACCTACAAGTTATTTTTTTGCGAGCTCTGCACATTGTTCATCTAAAGCTACAAGTTAGTGTAGTGCGTCATGCTCACAGTGTTCAGCTAAAACTACAAGTTAGTGTAGTGAGACCTCTGCACAGTGTTCATCTAAAACTACAAGCTAGTGTAGTGTGTCCTTCTCACAGTGTTCAGCTAAAACTACAAGTTAGTGTAGTGAGACCTCTGCACAGTGTTCATCTAAAGCTACAAGTTAGTGCAGTGCGTCCTGCTCACAGTGTTCAGCTAAAACTACAAGTTAGTGTGGTGCGTCCTCCTCACAGTGTTCAGCTAAACCTACAAGTTATTTTTTTGCGAGCTCTGCACAGTGTTCATCTAAAGCTACAAGTTAGTTTAGTGCGTCCTGCTCACAGTGTTCAGCTAAAACTACAAGTTAGTGTGGTGCGTCCTCCTCACAGTGTTCAGCTAAACCTACAAGTTATTTTTTTGCGAGCTCTGCACAGTGTTCATCTAAAGCTACAAGTTAGTTTAGTGCGTCCTGCTCACAGTGTTCAGCTAAAACTACAAGTTAGTGTGGTGCGTCCTCCTCACAGTGTTCAGCTAAACCTACAAGTTTTTTTTTTTGCGAGCTCTGCACAGTGTTCATCTAAAGCTACAAGTTAGTGTAGTGCGTCCTGCTCACAGTGTTCAGCTAAAACTACAAGTTAGTGTAGTGAGACCTCTGCACAGTGTTCATCTAAAGCTACAAGTTAGTGCAGTGTGTCCTGCTCACAGTGTTCAGCTAAAACTACAAGTTAGTCTGGTGCGTCCTCCTCACAGTGTTCAGCTAAACCTACAAGTTATTTTTTTGCGAGCTCTGCACATTGTTCATTTAAAGCTACAAGTTAGTGTAGTGCGTCATGCTCACAGTGTTCAGCTAAAACTACAAGTAAGTATGGTGCGTCCTCCTCACAGTGTTCAGCTAAACCTACAAGTTATTTTTTTGCGAGCTCTGCACAGTGTTCATTTAAAGCTACAAGTTAGTGTAGTGCGTCCTGCTCATAGTGTTCAGCTAAAACTACAAGTTAGTGTAGTGAGACCTCTGCACAGTGTTCATCTAAAACTACAAGCTAGTGTAGTGCGTCCTTCTCACAGTGTTCAGCTAAAACTACAAGTTAGTGTAGTGAGACCTCTGCACAGTGTTCATCTAAAGCTACAAGTTAGTGCAGTGCGTCCTGCTCACAGTGTTCAGCTAAAACTACAAGTTAGTGTGGTGCGTCCTCCTCACAGTGTTCAGCTAAACCTACAAGTTATTTTTTTGCGAGCTCTGCACAGTGTTCATCTAAAGCTACAAGTTAGTGTAGTGCATCCTGCTCACAGTGTTCAGCTAAAACTACAAGTTAGTGTAGTGAGACCTCTGCACAGTGTTCATCAAAAAATAAAAGCTAGTGTAGTGCGTCCTTTTCACAGTGTTCAGCTAAAACTACAAGTTAGTGTAGTGAGACCTCTGCACAGTGTTCATCTAAAGCTACAAGTTAGTGCAGTGTGTCCTGCTCACAGTGTTCAGCTAAAACTACAAGTTAGTCTGGTGCGTCCTCCTCACAGTGTTCAGCTAAACCTACAAGTTATTTTTTTGCGAGCTCTGCACATTGTTCATCTAAAGCTACAAGTTAGTGTAGTGCGTCCTGCTCACAGTGTTCAGCTAAAACCACAAGTTAGTATGGTGCGTCCTCCGCACAGTGTTCAGCTAAACCTACAAGTTATTTTTTTGCGAGCTCTGCACAGTGTTCATCTAAAGCTACAAGTTAGTGTAGTGCGTCCTGCTCATAGTGTTCAGCTAAAACTACAAGTTAGTGTAGTGAGACCTCTGCACAGTGTTCATCTAAAACTACAAGCTAGTGTAGTGCATCCTTCTCACAGTGTTCAGCTAAAACTACAAGTTAGTGTAGTGAGACCTCTGCACAGTGTTCATCTAAAGCTACAAGTTAGTGCAGTGCGTCCTGCTCACAGTGTTCAGCTAAAACTACAAGTTAGTGTGGTGCATCCTCCTCACAGTGTTCAGCTAAACCTACAAGTTATTTTTTTGCGAGCTCTGCACAGTGTTCATCTAAAGCTACAAGTTAGTGTAGTGCGTCCTGCTCACAGTGTTCAGCTAAAACTATAAGTTACTGTGTTACATCCTCCTCACAGTGTTCAGCTAAAACTACAAGTTAGTGTAGTGAGACCTCTGCACAGTGTTCATCTAAAGCTACAAGTTAGTGCAGTGCGTCCTGCTCACAGTGTTCAGCTAAAACTACAAGTTAGTGTGGTGCTTCCTCCTCACAGTGTTCAGCTAAACCTACAAGTTATTTTTTTGCGAGCTCTGCACAGTGTTCATCTAAAGCTACAAGTTAGTGTAGTGCATTCTGCTCACAGTGTTCAGCTAAAACTACAAGTTAGTGTAGTGAGACCTCTGCACAGTGTTCATCTAAAACTACAAGCTAGTGTAGTGCGTCCTTTTCACAGTGTTCAGCTAAAACTACAAGTTAGTGTAGTGAGACCTCTGCACAGTGTTCATCTAAAGCTACAAGTTAGTGCAGTGTGTCCTGCTCACAGTGTTCAGCTAAAACTACAAGTTAGTCTGGTGCGTCCTCCTCACAGTGTTCAGCTAAACCTACAAGTTATTTTTTTGCAAGCTCTGCACATTGTTCATCTAAAGCTACAAGTTAGTGTAGTGCGTCCTGCTCACAGTGTTCAGCTAAAACCACAAGTTAGTATGGTGCGTCCTCCTCACAGTGTTCAGCTAAACCTACAAGTTATTTTTTTGCGAGCTCTGCACAGTGTTCATCTAAAGCTACAAGTTAGTGTAGTGCGTCCTGCTCACAGTGTTCAGCTAAAACTATAAGTTACTGTGTTGCATCCTCCTCACAGTGTTCAGCTAAAACTACAAGTTAGTGTAGTGAGACCTCTGCACAGTGTTCATCTAAAGCTACAAGTTAGTGCAGTGCGTCCTGCTCACAGTGTTCAGCTAAAACTACAAGTTAGTGTGGTGCTTCCTCCTCACAGTGTTCACCTAAACCTACAAGTTATTTTTTTGCGAGCTCTGCACAGTGTTCATCTAAAGCTACAAGTTAGTGTAGTGCATCCTGCTCACAGTGTTCAGCTAAAACTACAAGTTAGTGTAGTGAGACCTCTGCACAGTGTTCATCTAAAACTACAAGCTAGTGTAGTGCGTCCTTTTCACAGTGTTCAGCTAAAACTACAAGTTAGTGTAGTGAGACCTCTGCACAGTGTTCATCTAAAGCTACAAGTTAGTGCAGTGTGTCCTGCTCACAGTGTTGAGCTAAAACTACAAGTTAGTCTGGTGCGTCCTCCTCACAGTGTTCAGCTAAACCTACAAATTATTTTTTTGCGAGCTCTGCACAGTGTTCATCTAAAGCTACAAGTTAGTGTAGTGCGTCCTGCTCATAGTGTTCAGCTAAAACTACAAGTTAGTGTAGTGAGACCTCTGCACAGTGTTCATCTAAAACTACAAGCTAGTGTAGTGTGTCCTTCTCACGGTGTTCAGCTAAAACTACAAGTTAGTGTAGTGAGACCTCTGCACAGTGTTCATCTAAAGCTACAAGTTAGTGCAGTGCGTCCTGCTCACAGTGTTCAGCTAAAACTACAAGTTAGTGTGGTGCGTCCTCCTCACAGTGTTCAGCTAAACCTACAAGTTATTTTTTTGCGAGCTCTGCACAGTGTTCATCTAAAGCTACAAGTTAGTGTAGTGCGTCCTGCTCACAGTGTTCAGCTAAAACTATAAGTTACTGTGTTGCATCCTCCTCACAGTGTTCAGCTAAAACTACAAGTTAGTGTAGTGAGACCTCTGCACAGTGTTCATCTAAAGCTACAAGTTAGTGCAGTGCGTCCTGCTCACAGTGTTCAGCTAAAACTACAAGTTAGTGTGGTGCTTCCTCCTCACAGTGTTCAGCTAAACCTACAAGTTATTTTTTTGCGAGCTCTGCACAGTGTTCATCTAAAGCTACAAGTTAGTGTAGTGCATCCTGCTCACAGTGTTCAGCTAAAACTACAAGTTAGTGTAGTGAGACCTCTGCACAGTGTTTATCTAAAACTACAAGCTAGTGTAGTGCGTCCTTTTCACAGTGTTCAGCTAAAACTACAAGTTAGTGCAGTGAGACCTCTGCACAGTGTTCATCTAAAGCTACAAGTTAGTGCAGTGTGTCCTGCTCACAGTGTTGAGCTAAAACTACAAGTTAGTCTGGTGCGTCCTCCTCACAGTGTTCAGCTAAACCTACAAATTATTTTTTTGCGAGCTCTGCACAGTGTTCATCTAAAGCTACAAGTTAGTGTAGTGCGTCCTGCTCACAGTGTTCAGCTAAAACTACAAGTTAGTGTAGTGAGACCTCTGCACAGTGTTCATCTAAAGCTACAAGTTAGTGCAGTGTGTCCTGCTCACAGTGTTCAGCTAAAACTACAAGTTAGTCTGGTGCGTCCTCCTCACAGTGTTCAGCTAAACCTACAAGTTATTTTTTTGCGAGCTCTGCACATTGTTCATCTAAAGCTACAAGTTAGTGTAGTGCGTCATGCTCACAGTGTTCAGCTAAAACTACAAGTTAGTGTAGTGAGACCTCTGCACAGTGTTCATCTAAAACTACAAGCTAGTGTAGTGTGTCCTTCTCACAGTGTTCAGCTAAAACTACAAGTTAGTGTAGTGAGACCTCTGCACAGTGTTCATCTAAAGCTACAAGTTAGTGCAGTGCGTCCTGCTCACAGTGTTCAGCTAAAACTACAAGTTAGTGTGGTGCGTCCTCCTCACAGTGTTCAGCTAAACCTACAAGTTATTTTTTTGCGAGCTCTGCACAGTGTTCATCTAAAGCTACAAGTTAGTTTAGTGCGTCCTGCTCACAGTGTTCAGCTAAAACTACAAGTTAGTGTGGTGCATCCTCCTCACAGTGTTCAGCTAAACCTACAAGTTATTTTTTTGCGAGCTCTGCACAGTGTTCATCTAAAGCTACAAGTTAGTTTAGTGCGTCCTGCTCACAGTGTTCAGCTAAAACTACAAGTTAGTGTGGTGCGTCCTCCTCACAGTGTTCAGCTAAACCTACAAGTTTTTTTTTTTGCGAGCTCTGCACAGTGTTCATCTAAAGCTACAAGTTAGTGCAGTGCGTCCTGCTCACAGTGTTCAGCTAAAACTACAAGTTAGTGTAGTGAGACCTCTGCACAGTGTTCATCTAAAGCTACAAGTTAGTGCAGTGTGTCCTGCTCACAGTGTTCAGCTAAAACTACAAGTTAGTCTGGTGCGTCCTCCTCACAGTGTTCAGCTAAACCTACAAGTTATTTTTTTGCGAGCTCTGCACATTGTTCATCTAAAGCTACAAGTTAGTGTAGTGCGTCATGCTCACAGTGTTCAGCTAAAACTACAAGTTAGTATGGTGCGTCCTCCTCACAGTGTTCAGCTAAACCTACAAGTTATTTTTTTGCGAGCTCTGCACAGTGTTCATCTAAAGCTACAAGTTAGTGTAGTGCGTCCTGCTCATAGTGTTCAGCTAAAACTACAAGTTAGTGTAGTGAGACCTCTGCACAGTGTTCATCTAAAACTACAAGCTAGTGTAGTGCGTCCTTCTCACAGTGTTCAGCTAAAACTACAAGTTAGTGTAGTGAGACCTCTGCACAGTGTTCATCTAAAGCTACAAGTTAGTGCAGTGCGTCCTGCTCACAGTGTTCAGCTAAAACTACAAGTTAGTGTGGTGCGTCCTCCTCACAGTGTTCAGCTAAACCTACAAGTTATTTTTTTGCGAGCTCTGCACAGTGTTCATCTAAAGCTACAAGTTAGTGTAGTGCTTCCTGCTCACAGTGTTCAGCTAAAACTACAAGTTAGTGTGGTGTGTCCTCCTCACAGTGTTCAGCTAAACCTACAAGTTATTTTTTTGCAAGCTCTGCACAGTGTTCAGCTAAAGCTACCTGTAGAAGGTTGGTGGTGTTTTCCTGATCCTATCACTACCGCAGGCAGCTAAATAAGCTGCAAGTTATTTTTTTGCGATCTCTGCACAATGTTCAGCTAAAGCTACCTGTAGAAGGTTGGTGGTGTTCTCATATTACAGGCAGGCAGTTGATTTTGCTAGCTGCAGTATCAGTACATATATATATATACCAGCTTAGTGCAGCTACAGGCCATTAGTATGTCTGAAAGGCCAAGAAAGAGAGGCAGACAGTCACAAGCCAATAAAAGAGTTCAAGCAGGCTCTGTGTCTAGTGCTCGTCATGGAGACGGTGTATCCTCATCAGCACGTGGCCGTGGGACACGCTTGGCCTTTTTTTCGGCAGCTGGCAGTGTTGAGCCGCAACATGCCGTCCTTATCCTCCTCATCCTCTCTCACCCATGCTCAGGGTACTTTGTCTGGCAAAGCAGCGGCCTCTTCCCTCGGCTCAATGTCATCAGTGACTCCTTCCCTAGCCCCACCATGTCCTCCTGAGGAGTCCCTCGAACTGTTTGACCACAGTGTTGGGTACATGCTCCAGGAGGATGCCCAGCGTTTGGAAGGCTCTGATGATGATACTGAGCTCGATGAAGGCAGTAACATGAGCACAGACAGAGGGGGTGTCCAAGAAGGACAGCAATCTGGCAGTCATGCTCCCCCTGCTGCAACATACTGCCAGGTTTGCTCCAGTGATGAGGAGGGAGGGGATGATGAGGTCACTGACTCAACATGGGTGCCTGATAGGAGAGAGGAGGAGGAGGCGGCACATCACCAATGTAGCAGGATGCCCTCCAGGGGCCAGCCTAATGGCAGCACACTGACTGCATCACAACCCAAAGCTCCACATGTGCAGGGCGCTGCAGTCTCTGCGCGTTATTCAAAAAGTTCTTTGGTGTGGGCCTTTTTTGAGACGAGTGCATCAGATCACACCGCTGCTATTTGCAACATATGTCTCAAGCGTATCTCGCGTGACCAAAACATCTCCCGCTTGGGTACCACATGCTTGACCAGACATATGTTGACCTGCCATGCAGTTCGTTGGCAAGCGTATCTAAAAAGACCCACACCAAAGAACAAAGAAGACCTCTCCTTGCTCCTCATCAGCTGAGATCTCCAACCCCACTATACCTTCAGTCCTGTCTGAGACCTGCACTGAGAGGAATGAAGGTGTAGAATTAGGTGTGTCACAGCCAAGTACTTGTGGGCAATCTGCTTTCGGTACACCAACGTCAGATTGTACCAGGCAAATTTCCCTGCCCCAGCTGCTGCACCACCGAAAGAAGTTTGCTCCCAGCCATCCACATGCCCAGTGGTTGAATGCTAGCTTGGCAAAATTGCTAGCACTTCAACTGCTGCCTTTTCAGTTGGTAGACTCTGCCCCCTTCCGTGAGTTTGTGGAATGTGCGGTTCCTCAGTGGCAGGTACCCAAACGCCACTTTTTCTCACGGAAGGCGATTCCGGCTCTCTACCGGCATGTGGAAGGCAATGTCCATGCCTCGCTGGACAGAGCGGTCAGCGGTAAGGTGCATATTACCACTGACTCATGGTCCAGCAGGCATGGACAGGGACGTTACCTAAGTTTCATGGCACATTGGGTGACTCTGCTGGCAGCTGGGAAGGATGCAGGACAAGGTGCAGTAGTGTTGGAGGTTGTTCCGCCACCACGCCTCCAAAATGCCACTACTAATGATTGTGACACACCTCTCTCCTCCACCCCCTCCTCTTCTTCTTCCTCCATGGCCTCTTCCTGTGCTTTGTCCTCGGAACCAGCGGTGCTCCGTAGCCGTTCAAGGGGCTACGCAAGTATGCAGGCCAAAAGATGCCATGCGGTGCTTGAGCTGGTGTGCTTGGGGGACAGGAGCCACACTGGGGCAGAGGTTCTGTCAGCTCTGCAGGGGCAGGTTCAGAGGTGGTTGACGCCACGCCAACTTAAGGCAGGAATGGTGGTTTGCGACAATGGCAGCAACCTCCTCTCTGCCCTCCGACAGGGACAAATGACCCATGTGCCCTGTTTGGCTCACGTCCTTAACTTGGTGGTGCAGCGGTTCTTGGGCAGGTACCTGGGCTTACAGGATGTCCTGAGGCAGGCCAGGAAAATCTGTGTGCATTTCTGCCGGTCATATAATGCCAGTGCTCGGCTGGCGGACCTCCAAAAGGTGTTTAACCTGCCCAAAAACCCCCTAATCTGTGACGTGCCCACCAGGTGGAACTCAACATTGGCCATGCTGCAGCGGCTGCACACGCAGTAGAGGGCCATCAATGAGTACCTGTGCGGCTATGGCACCAGGACAGGGTCAGGGGAGCTTGGTATTTACACAATTTTCAAATGTAATTACGTTTATATATTTCAGGATGATGTGTATATATGTATATATATGCAGTTACCAAGACATTATTGATAGTACTGGGAATAGGATTATTGGTATTTTTACATCAATTTCTTGTATATGTTATTTTGCGATTTTGCGATTTTGTATGGTTTCAGCATGTTTTACCTTTTTACGAATTTTGTTTATCATCATTTATACACAAGTTTTCCTTTGAGATTATTTAGCATTTATGATTTGAAAATTAGTGTTGTTACTTTGTACTTTGCTATTGTTTAATATTGTTTTAGTATTTATCATGGTCTTCATCCCAAGGTTATGGATGTACACAATGGGAGAAGTTGAATAATGCGAATATTAAAAATAATCATGTGTCTAGCGCATGTATATACATATATATATGCGCATTGGTTCACTTAGTAAACTTTTCTAGTTTGGTGGACCTTTATAGGCATTATTACATTGTCATGTTATCTTGTCTTCAAATTTTGATTTAAAATTCAACTTCACATCCCAGGTGTCTCCTATCTCTTGGGTGTCGGTCTAGAGTTTGATTATGTGGGCAGGTCTCTATTTGAGACCATCTCTGGATTGGCTATCAAAACCTGAAGTCCCTATATATACCCATGATCAAACTTTAATCATTCAGCTATGAATAAGCGCCATGATGGGGCGTGAAACATGTTAGCTATCTTTCCTGTTCCTCCCTGTACATGAGGTGACTGCATTTGGATTTTATTTCTTCATAACAATAAAGATGTCTTCTATGGTGTGCGGCCGTCCAGGATATTTTTCTCTTTCCTCAAGCTTGTGCAGAGTAGACATGTGCACACTGAAATATTTCGTTTCGGAATTTCGTTTTCGTCCGAAATATAAATTTATTTAGTTACTCCCGAAATTCGTTTTTCTTTATTTCGTTTTTCGTTAAAAACTTGCATTCGTCCGAAAATCGAAATGAATTAAGGTCGAATCGGTCATTAAAGGCTTATGGTGTCTGTCGAATGTTCAAAGTAGATTCGACGGAGCAGCTAAACTGTACGACGCCGCAATCGTACATTCCGGTCGAATTTTCTGGGATGCATTTGACCGGAAATGTTCGATAGCAGCATCGTACAGTTTGTTTAGCTGCTCTGTCGAATCTTCTAACTTTTGAGACACCATAAACCACATTTACGTTTGCATGTTTTCGTTTCTGTGTCGAATCTTCATCGTTCATGCTCATTGCATTGGTCTACTCTGCCCCAGCAGTCAGCCAACCAAACTTTCACATTCGTTTCTCAATCGGAAGTGCGGAAGTGCGGAAGTGCGGCCGCAAAATCCGACGCTGTGTGGCTTAGAGATAATGGCAATGGCAGCACCAGCAGCAACCCATTCCAGCACTAGCAGCATGGAGGAGGCTGTTCCTGGGCCTTCTAAGGCAGCATCCAAAAATGGGCGCAGGAGGGGGACACAAGCTGCATCCAGCAGGAAGCGTAACCTAATGTGGACTCATATTGAGTCCCAGGTCCTGGTAAGGGAAACGCTTCCTTGCTGGATGCAGCTGTGTGGCCCCCGCTCCAGGGAAACCACTACGGAGTGGAAGCGAGAAAAGTGGGAGGAGATTTCCAGGAAGGTGGAGGAGACATATCGCCATCGGCGTGACCCGACTGCCTGCCGCAAAAAATTCAGCGACATAAAACGGTAAGTAACGTGTCTGATTATTTTTTTTTTTTACATTTTAACCACTTCAGCCCCGGAGGTATGGCTGCCAAATGACAGTGCCACTTTGTGCGATTCGGCACTGCGATGCTTTAACTGACAATTGCGCGTTCGTGTGACATTGCTCCCAAACAAAATTGATGTCCTTTTTTTCCCCACAAATAGAGCTTTCTTTTGGTGGTATTTGACCACCTCTGCGGTTTTTATTTGCTTTTTGCTATATAAGTATCCCCAACAAATATATAAAAAACAAATTTTTTCCTCAGTTTAGGCCGATATGTATTCTTCTACATATTTTTGGTAACAAAAATTGCAATAGGCGTTTATTGATTGGTTTGTGCAAAAGTTATAGCGTCTACAAAATAGGGATAGTTTTATGGCATTTTTATTAACAATTTTTTTTACTAGTAATGGCGGCGATCAGCGATTTTTATTGTGACTGCGACATTATGGCGGACACATCGGACACTTTTGATGCCATTTCGGGACCATTGTCATTTATACAATGATAAAAGCTCCAAAAAATGCACTGATTTTACACACACACATATAATCATATGTTATTGCTATCACAATTTGATGTCAGTAAAGTTAGGTGAATTTTTTTTTTTAAAAAGGAATAAATAATTTTCAATTTATCCTCCCTCCTGTGAAAAACTAAATTTGCGCATAGGTGTGCCTAGCCTACACATAGTTTGCAGTTGCACATGTTATATATTATCGCCACGATCATTTTAAGAGGAATATTTCCATGCCGTTATTTGTTCTTAGTTAGTTATCACTAAACTGAGCAGTGAGTGCTTTTAAGTTCCACTTGACCTGACCACCTGTAGGTTACGCCCCCTTTCTGACCAGGCCATATTTTGCTATTTAGCGCATTGCAGCTTTAAACTGCACGCTCCTGCGATGTACTACCCAAATGAAATTTATGCTCTTCTCCCGCCATATATAGAGCTTTTATTGGTGGCATTAGATCACCGCTGGGTTTTACATTTTTTGTTATTGAAAAATATATGTATATATATAAAAAAGTGTTATGATGGCTGGACTTAACCAGCTTGCGGACCTGCCATATGTTTAGTTACTATGGGGGGGGGTCCACATCTGCAAGTGGGTTAATGCTTTGCAAAAGAAACAAGGAAGGAAATTTTACACTATACACAGTTCACACAAGCGCGTAATAGAAAGGTGGACTGGAGTGGACACAATGGACATTTACTCGGCACAATCCCTATCCTGCCTTTTATTATTTATTGTGCACCAAAAAAGCATAGGTTTTTCTTACAATAAATTTGGTTAATAAATAAATGTGCAAACCTTGTGCTACATGAAAAAATGTGCCTAATCCAAAAATTCCATTTGCATTGTTTCATTCTACGGGTTCATTCTACATGGGTTTCATGTGTTGATGTCATTTTCAGATTACAATTGTAGTTTAATTGTGGAACCCGTTTCTCTTCTCTTTTTGTTTTGCAGTTCCATAGTGCGTAAACGCAGGCAGTCGGGGCGCAGAGGAAAGCAGGTATCTCTCCTCCCCCATGAGAAGGAGCTCTTAGCAGCTGTAGGGGAGGATGAGATAAAAAAACTGCTGGCTCATCAGGGTTGGTGTCAGCATTGCATTGTGTGCAGGAAATTTTTTTTGTCAACCATGCGACGCGACATAGTCATTTACCATGATGTGTTTGATTTTATTTAAAGATCATCTCCAGGCCCAGCGCCGCCGGAGGCAGAGGGCAGAGGAGCAGGAGTCCTCCACGTCATCATGCAGTAAGTACTGTAGTAGTGACACTAATACAGTGGTTCCTTTTCCATTTGTCCAGCCTTCCATTGTTGATTCCAGTGTCATTGTTTCTCGCTGTAGTGACAGGTAGAGCCTCTGCGACGCTCTGTCAGGTAACGCAAGCGATTGCGTAACTTACGTAATTTGACAGAACGTGGCTGCTCTGAACTGAGGTGCCTGATCAGTGGCAATGCACCTAGAACTCGCCGGCGCCGCTGGAACCAGGACAGGTAAGTGCCTCGTATTTGTTTGTTTTTTTAAATGATTTTTTCTAAATGGTGAATGCATGTCCCTGCCTTGTAGATAAACGTTAGTGACCTTCCCTGTATTGCCATGCTAATGGATAATTAATTTTATCTATTTACACTACAGTATATTTATTTACGTTTATTAACGTTCATCATTTCTCCTTTATAAATAGGTGTCATCCAGTCAGAGGGGGAGACTGAGGAGGAGGCTGAGGCAGCAACGCCCACATGTAAGTTAGTATAATCTTGCTGGTATCTGCAGTGCTGAGTGATCATACATGTTTCAATGTTCTTGTACTAATGTGTGAGATTGTTGTACACTGCAGATTGTAATGTTCTTTTCTATCATTACTCAACAGCTGCTGAGCAGGAGGAGGAGGAGACCTGCCCTGTAGAAGCTGCTGGGGATGCGGAGGAAGAGCCAGACGAGGCAGATCCAGGGAGTAAGCATAACTTTTTTTGTATTTTCCAGGCAAATATAGTATTTTAAATATGAAATGCTGATGGCATACCTTGTCTAGAATAGCTTGTGATTTATTCTGCAAGGCTTCGGTTTAGCTGGAACTATTAATTATATTAGTTCCCCTCTGCAGCTGATTCCAGTCTTCCTGTTAGCGTGACCTGTGCTTGTTAATATTTCCCCAATGTCCCTGATCATGCCACCTTCTTGCTGCAGTTCAGATTCCCAGTCTGAGCCAATCACTGTTAATCATTATGAATAACACAGCAGGCTGGGGGGGGGGGGGGTGTCAGAAAAGAATCTCCAGCTATTGGCTGGCAGTCCCTGGATATGTTCAATCTCTGGCATGCCCCTAATGCATGCATTAACACTTTTCTCATGATGTTATACCTGTTATACCTCCTAGCCTAGACCAGGAGTGAGTAACCTACCTAGCCTAGAACAGAAGTGGGGCTTAATTTATTCAACAATCAGTGGCCTTACAAAATTATCAACTTTAAAAAGTAGCCTGCTATATTTTATTAAACAACTTTTTATTAGGTCATCCCAAATGCAATGGCTTGAATGGCTTCTCTTTGGTGAGTGTAATGTTAAAAGCTGGTATAGCTGATATGTTTTTCTGCAAGTGCAACTGATCCTCCATATTTGCCAAAGTCAGTCAGTCTGGATGAGGTAGATTAGTTAGCAGTAGCACTTAGGCGTCCATTACACCTTAGGATTTTCTCCAGCCGCCCGTGCGACCAAGCGGATAAAATCTTTGGGAGATTCCCCTTTACACTGCTCGATGTGTAGAGGGGAATCCCTTTGTACTCTGGCCGGGGAGGACACTCAGCTCCACCCCGGTCAGAGTACAGTAAAGTAGTACTACACCTTCCTGCACAGCTCTGCAAACTTGGTATGACGCAGCGAATTGACACAGACACCACTATCTCCTACACACAAATTGATTAGGTGCATCTCACTAAATATCAAAAACTGGTATGGATGGAAGTGAAAACATCTCAAGATGTTACAGGATTGTCTACAAGGGCTGGGAGATCGTTGCCTTTATATAATGTTAGGGTGAAGAAGCCATGTGTATGTGTATTGTATTATCTATCTATCTAATGTATTTTCTTTTCTTCACAGGTGAAGTCTTCATCCTGCAACTGCAGCCTGTGGACGAAGACCTGGACCTGCCCGCGTCTGTTTGGACTGGCTGTCCTTCCGAGTCCCCAGTGGTTTCTACAGTCCTCCACCCTTCAACATCCCCCCACCTGGCCTCCCCAGTGCATCCTTCACCCGCTCCAGAACAGGCACACATCCCCCACCCTCCAGAGCCACATGTGACGGATTATCTGCGGCGCATTGTGGAGGTCCAAAAGAGACATTTTGCAGTTACCCGGAGGCTGCGTCAATCTTTGGCCCTCCACAATCACCGGCAGCTCCGTCACTCTGTGGCTCTGCAGAGGTACCAGCGTAGCCTCAGGAGACACCTGGAGGCTACGCGGTACCTTGGTGACCAGTTGGCTGGGATTAATATGTCCCTACAGCGACTGGTCACCAGGTTGGGCGAGAATGTACTCTAATTTTTTTTTTTTTTTGTTTTGTTTTGTTTATGTTAACTGTTAAATAAAAAAATTTTGTAAATAATTGTTTTCTTGAGTTTTGCTTTCCTTGTTAGATTTGTGTGATGTTTATCTAAATGAACTAGTCCATATATTGTTACTAAATTACTAGAGGCCTTATAATTGTAGTTTTTCTACATTTAACCATCAGGCTGAACTTAGAAAATTGATGAGATTTCTTTCTACACTATTTCAATGTGCAAAGGGTAATCCAATGTATTGTGTCCAGTCACGCCGTTCAGCTTTCCCTCCACCAGAATACACAGCAGATAGAGCAGGGGTTACTCTATACAGTCCTCAACAGTTCACAGGACATAGGTTGCAGGCTTGCAATCATGAGGGCAACAGTTAACCGGACAGAGGTTCACAGGCTAACACAATTACAAGGGGCAACAGTTCAAAGGGAAGTGTCATGGTTATGCAATAGAGTTTGTCTGTCAGCATACCTGTCTCCATGTGTTCATCTCTAGAGACCAGCTGACCCTCACCTGACTGCTTTTGTAAGCTCTCCTCTAGCATGGCTCCACCCCAGCTCCTATCAGGGAACCCTATATTAACCTGTGCACTGCAAGCCAGCAGTGCTGATCAACCATTGTGTGTTAGCTTTCATGTGTACTGGCTGTGTTTCCTACGTCTGATTCCAGTTAACCGACTTTGGCCTGTTCTCTACTATTCCTGTCTGCTCGTGACCCTGACCTTTGGCATGTCCCTGACCATCCCTGTTTGCCTGTGACCCTGAACCTTGGCGTGTACTCTGTTGTCCTTGTCTGCTTGTAGCCTCGACCTTGGCTTGTCCCTTACTTCCTTGTTGTTCCAGCCTGCTGCCTCTTTCCTCTTCTCCTGTAGTCTACCGTGAGCATGAGATGTGAGACCCTGGGGGCTGCGACCTGGAGCCAGACTGCAGCGCAGTCCATCCTCACCACTAGAGGCTCTGGTGAACACCTACTGGCTCTTAGACTCCGCGCCCTGGAGAATCTATGCTCTAGCTCCCAGTGGGATCTGTGTTAGTGATCCAGTAGACCTGCTTCCTGAACCTCCCATGTTTCAATCCACAGCAGTCAGTCCTAGGATCCACTACCTAGCGGTGCACTTCCGATTCCTACAGAGTGCATCTGTCACCTAGCCTCAAGGTGACCTGACAGGCAGTCATTATTTCCAGGGCTTGAGTAACATGGCAGCAGGGTAGATTACTCACTCACACTAGTGACTATGGACAATTGCAGATGGTCATGAAACAGGCGGAGGATCAGAGAGGGCCCTGGTGTCCCCAGGGTCAGAGATGGTAAATGGGAGGGGTCCTGGGCATCTGGATGCAGCTCAGCAGTGACCAACTAATATATCTTGCATAGAATCACGTTTCCAACTGTATGCTTCTTTGTGCTATGTTGTGTTGGTAGCATATTCTGATCCTTGAGTTGACAGTCTCTCCATCAAGAGGAACTGTCATGCTGTTGAGGTCATCTTTAATCATTGTCTCTTATTTCCAGACCACCAAACAAAAATGGTTAAATATTAGCACATGTTGCTATTTGTATTTACAAAGACAGCAACACGTGAGCAGTAGCGCCACGTCAAGGCTTCAACCCTTGCTACTGTCCATTCACACAACATTCATTCATGCAATCAAGCACACTCTAGTCATTCTACACAACATTCATTACAAAAAAGGGTGATGGAAGGAATAAAGGGAAAAATTTGGATTGCTTAAAACAATATAATTCTATTTAAATCTTGGGGTCACACCAAAGTCAAGTAGACAACTGCTATTGTGTCAAGTGGTAAGAAAATAAAAAAAATGATTTTCCTCAACATTTGGATGGTTCCTCTGAGTCCCATCTATCTTCACTGTCCATTCACACAACATTCATTCATGCAATCACGCACAATCAAGTCACTCTTGTCCCATCTATCTTCACATAGTAACAATGATTCAGGTATCACAAATTAAGGGTAGGGTAACCCAGCTTGGGGAGGTTAAATTTGAGGAAAGTTATTTGTTCCATCAAATGGGGTGTTAGTTGTGAACGGTGTGGATTAAGGATATTCCCAGTAATAGAGAAAACTCTCTCACTTTGCACAGTGGTTGGAGGACAGGATAGTAGTTGCTGGGCAACCAGGCAAAGACCAGGCCACAAACTTTTCTTACCATCCCAATAGGTCAAAGGGTCCTCTGTAGGAAGCAAAGGTGCTTCATATAGGTAGGCCCTGACCATTTCAGAGGCACTGCTCTCCTCTCGATTACCTGCTGCTTGACCTGCATCCACCAGATTGTCAAGTGCCTCTACCCAACATGCACATGCTCCACTCTGTTGTTTTTGAGTGATGCTGCCAGGCCTTGGAATAGCAGACATGGCAGGTGAATCTTCCAAACCGGCCTCAACCGTCGTACATCTCTGTTGCTGCAAATTCCGGACCCTTTCAATCAATTGTTGTTTCCAGTAGGAGAGGCTGTTGTCTCTGAGTGCCAGTTTACCTTTGATCCTGGGATCACACAGGGAAGCCAGCATGAGTTCAGGGCTTTTGCGGACACGGTCATTTAGCCGATCTTTTAAGTTAGCTTGTAGCTTTCTGATGAAAGACGCTACATCGGCATGAAGTGGGCTGCCACAAACAGGCTCACTGTTTTCTAGGTACAATCCCATCTTATCTATGAGATAGGTAAACAAGGGTATGACCTGTCCTAGGCTGGCATTGCTCTGACTCAAGTTTTCCGTCACATTCCGAAAGGGTTTTAAGACATAAACGAGCTGCCCAATTATACACCAGTCATCACGTCCCAGTGTGGAATCAATCCCGATGCTGTGGCGGGATGATAGATTGTGGATGGCTGTCTTTTGCTCCAAAATGCGTTCCAGCATTTCCAGGGTATAGTTCCACCGGGTGCTGACATCTTGTTTCAGGCGATGTATGGGGAGCCCTGATTGTTCTTGCTCCTCCCTCAACAGTTGACTAGCCCTTACACTGCGGTGGAAATGCCCTGCAATCTTTCTACAAAGGTCCAAGATTTGAGCAATCTTGTTGGTTTTCTCCACTGGGATTGCACCCTTGACCACTAAATGCAGTATGTGTGCAGAACAGCGCACACCGACAAAAGATCCATCTTGGAGAGCTTTAACCATATTTGAACCTCCGTCTGTCACAATGAACCCAACAGAGACATTGGTGACTGCCTGCTCTCCAAACCAATTGGCCAACATTGATCTAATTGCCCGCAATATGTTGGCAGAGCTGTGTTGGTCATCACGAACTTCTGTGTGGAGCAGGAAAGCTTGATAACCCTGCTGGTCTTGCGCTGCAGACCTGCTTCCTGATGGAGTTTGAACTCTTACACCAGCGCCACCACCAACAGGCACAGTGGCCTGCCACCAGTGTGCAGTCAAAGACAGGAAAGCGTGTTGACCGCTGGGAGCTGTCCACAAATCAGTTGTCAAATGAATTGTCTGACCCTCGGCTTTGGCCATTTTTTTCTTCAATAATCCAACGCATGAGTGGTATAGTGCTGGAATAATCTTTCTGCTGAAAGTTGTTCGTGCAGGAACAACGTATCGTGGAGCAAGGGCATGCATGAGCTGTTTAAACGGCTCCCCTTCAATCATGCGAAAAGAGGCTCCTCCAACAGCAATGAATTGGCCAATGAGGCGGGTGATCTTGTTGGCCTGCTGTTTTGACATGCCCTTGGAACTAAAGCCAACAAAACTATCGAGGGTAGGCTGATGATGTCCTTGGGAGGATGAGGAGCCTGATTGGGTCTGCAGTGGAACTACTGCACGTGGACGGGTTGTATTAATTGAACCCTCTCTATTGCCTCCTGTGCTCTGAGTAAGTGGTGTGCTTGAGGAGGTACCACCAGTACAGTCAGAGTCCGTTATGCTGCTTCCTGCGCTACCATCTTCTTTTTCTGCCTCTGCCCGCAGTAAAGTAGAGTGGTGGTAATTTTTAAGGTGTAGGTTCATACCAGCATTGGTTAAATGACCTAACTTTTTACCCCTACTTACTTGCTTCCCACACAATTTACACTTGGCAAAGAACCCGCCTTCCAATGTTTGAAAGTATTTCCAAACGTTGCTGCGGCGGGATGCAGCCCCTTGACCCTGTGGATATCTATTTAGGGCTGATATAGCTGCAGCAGGTAGCACACCAGTGGTGGAAGCTGTTGCCACTACAGTTACACTTGGTGAACTAGAACTAGTGCTGCTAATGGCAGGGGTGCTGGGGACTGGGAGGTCGGTGATATCATCACAGGATTCTTCCATAATAACAGAGGGAGAAGGGGAGTTAGCAGCAGATGAAAAAAGTGGACTGCTACCTGTCCTACTCCTCACAGAATATCCCTCTTGCACTTTCTCCAGGTCAAGCTGTAAGTCCTGTGGGCTAAGATTGTATAAAACATCCGCAGTGTTTGGGGAAAGAGGAGCATCACATTCTAAATCATCTTCTTGGGCCAATGAAGAAAAAGTCTCACACTCTGTCTCTGCTGCTGTCTCCCTCAATTGCTTCTTTGGGGAGCTGAGCAGTGGCACTGGCAGTGTGATTGGTGGTGGTGACTGTAAAGGCACCTCCACTTTACTAGGTTTCTTGCCTATTCCATAAAAATATGCAGCCATGACACCTGTAGAAGTGGAAGGAGGCGCTGCACTGGCAGTGGAAGTGGCAGCAGATGTTGGTGGTCTGGCAGGAAAAGTAATATTAGAAGAACTGGGGGTGGTGGAACTAGCTTTGCTGGTGGCACTGGCGGTGACACCCACTGCTGTGGACGGCATGTTGGTGGCGGCAGAAGTGTCAGAGGCACTATTAGCAGAGACCTTGCCACTTTTTTTACCAAGGCGTCCACCGCGACCACGACCACTACCTCTACCAGCCTTCACTTTTACATTAGAACGGTACATTTCTGAACTTTACAGCAACTGCAAGTCAGAAAATGGACTGGAGTGGAGATAGGGTATATAGAATCTCAATCTATAAATCACCCCCCACCACAACACGGGCAGCCTCTGAGGCTATCACAACACTAGCAGCAACACTAGTATCACTAGTCTATCTATCAAGTTCACAACACAGATGTAGCTTGCTTCACTACTGTTCTGCTGCTGTGCTTAGCTTATGCTCAAATGAAATAGTTCAGGATCTCTGATAAAGTGACAATGAATTCAAACGGACCAGCTAAGATTGACTGTTCTGAAATGAATCAGCGTGTCTGTCTCTCTCTGCTAGCAAATCGTAAGTGAAACTAAGTTGGCTGTACATGCGGTTCTAGCTATGTTACTGCCCCTCCTCTTTGGTTACAATTGACCAATAATAACCATCATCATCATTATTTTTATTTTACTTAATTTTTCTCTCTACGTCGAATCTTCTCTCTCTATGTCGAATCTTCTCTCTATGTCGAATCTTTTCGAATAATCTTGGACTACTATGGTGGAGACTATAAAGGTTAGGCACATTCGACCACAGGTTCGATAGACACAAATTGTTATTGTTAGCGTCATGTCGAATCTCCTATCTATATCGAACTGTTGTCGCAACGAAAACGAAAATAAAGCATTTGTTTATGTCGGATCTTTCGTTTTTCGGAATCTGCGCTTTCGTTATCGTTTGTTAAAACGATAACGAAAATACCTGAAATTCGGACGAAAATGCATTCGGACGAAAACGAATGCACATGTCTAGTGCAGAGCCAGCACCTCTGAGTTCCATTAGGGCGGGTGTCTTGATACGGATTTGAGAGATTGGAGCGGCAATCTTTTGCTTATGATTTTCACCTGGACTTTGCCTTTTCTCTACTTGCCTGCTCAGCTCTCCATTCTTTCACACCCTGTCTTTGAAGCAAGAGTGCCTCGGCACCATCAACTACCCTATGGATATGGCATCTGTTTTATCTGAATCTGAATCTACAGCAGTCCCTTCTGATATGGATACAGGTTTTAGTCGGACTCTGACGGCTCCATCTGACAACCCACTCCGATCTAGTCAGCAAATCAGTCTATCCCAAAATACTGACACTAGTGACCTGACTTTAAAAAGGACTTTTAGAAGATTGGAAGGGTTAATGGCCAAAGAAATCAAAGCCTGTTGGGATGTTAACTCTCTTACTGAATATCTAACGTTGGAGCAAATTCCTCGAGGACTTCGTATTAAGAAATTCCCTACATTTGAATTTTCCGATGAGGAATCCAAACTAGAATGGACCAACACCCTTTCCACATGATCTTTTAAATTAATGAAAATTATTATTGACTCCAAGAAAAAAGAGCTGGATCGCATACAAGGTGAAATGGTCCTAATTCAAAAAGAGCTTACAGAACAACAAAACAGACCCGGCTTTTCAGATCTCGATGGCCAGCTTAATAAAAGATTGGACAAATTGGAAAGGAGTGTCAGTGCTACCAAAAAAGAAAAACGCATCAGAGACCAAATCAATTACGACACGGACAAAGTTTATATATGGAAGAAACCAATATTCCATCCAGGTCGTCGGCGGAGATCCTCGTCTAAAAAACGGGTGAGCTTTTCAGACACCGAGGGAGAACCAGCCTATGATACTATGGCACTGACAGGATCGGATTCATCCCCAGATAGCAATTCAGTTACTGGTTATACACACACAGATAAAACATCGTCTTTAAACTCGGGCGGAATGGGACAAAACAAGAGATCCAGAAGAAAAAAAGGAAAACGAGGAGGGGAGGTCAAAGACACCGAAAAAATAAGCGAGAGTCGCTATCAGCTGCGAGGACAGAAATAACCCAGAGTTTCAATGTGATAAATGTATCTGAAAGACCGCTATCGGCCACAGACATTACATTGCTTTCAAGGGGTTTAAACTTCTGCCCCTCTAACCATTTCAATTTATTTGGAACAATTCTGGATGTGAATAAACTGGCTCGGACATTAACACTACAGAAACACTATTTTTCTGAAACAGAAGATTCAGATATTCCCCTGCCAACAGACCAGTCATCAATCGGTGAGTCTACTGCCCCGTACACACGGTCGGATTTTCCGATGGAAAATGTCCGATCGGAGCGTGTTGTCGGAAATTACGACCGTGTGTGGGCTCCATCGGACATTTTCCATCGGATTTTCCGACACACAAAGTTGGAGAGCAGGAGATAAAATTTTCCGACAACAAAATCTGATTGCGTCAATTCCGACCGTGTGTGGCCTGTTCTAACGCACAAAGTGCCACGCATGCTCAGAAGAAATTCCGAGACGGGACAGCTCGTTCTGGTAAACTTAGCGTTCGCAATGGATACAGCACTTTCGTCACGCTGCAATGTTAAAAATGGTTTAATACAGCGCACTCTCTTCTTCTTTATAATGTGACAAGAATGAAGTAGTTTTGCTGCTCATATTCACACACACTTCTCACAAAGTTTTATTTGTGTTTTTTTATTGGTATTCCCTGAATATATTGTTATTAGTTGTCACATCTGACAGTTTTATATATATATATATATATTTTTTGGATCTTCAGCCTTTTTTTTTTCTTTAATGTTTGTGTTTTTTCCAAGGCTGATCTTTGTTCAATGTTATTTTTATTTTTACTCCAGAATATTTTTGTGTGTTTTTTGTGTGTCAAGTTACCCCCACACCATTGATATCTTTTATTATTTAATCTCAAGGAGATTGTTTGTTGTTGGTGACCCTTGTTCATTTCACATTGTATATGTACCTGAACCCTCACAAACTGTCATTTTTGAAGTAAAACACATAGGAGAGTATACTTCAAAACAAAAATCCTTTATTAAGGTATCAGAACCAAACAAAGAGGAAGGCAACACTGGAGAAACATGAGAAATTAGCGAAGCCTGGGACCCCCACGGCAGACAACAATTCTTCAACATCAAAATTGGTGGCCTGAGGAGTCCATATATAAGGGAGGGCAGTCTGGTCCGGGATTCGCAGAGATCGGGATAGCAGCAGATGACATCTGTGTCCCCAGGCTGTGGTACCACAAGAGGCTGCATTTTTTGGCCGACCAGACTGAACCCAGGGCAATCACTGTCTGGTCTTCCTTCCACGCTTCCTTCCGGGCTGTGCAGTTGGAGATGTGGCAGGAGGAGGAGTAGGACCTGGAGGAGAAGGAGGACTGGGAGGACCTGGAGGAGAAGGAGGAGGAGGAGGAGGACCTGCAGGAGGAGGACCATCGCAAAGGTGTGTTTGAGGTGTAATTTGGCCCCTCATACCTTTCTCCAGAGCCTCCGATATGAGGGCCTCACACATTACTTGTTGGCCCTCCTCCATCCTCTGCATTTTATATGCAATGACGGCAGCAATTTCCTCCTCCACGGTCTGTCGTGCTCCCAGGACCTCTGTAGCCCTCCAAAAGAATCCTATGGCAGCCTCCTCTAGGGCACTCCTCCTCCTGCCACTTTCTCTTTCCAGGGGGGGTGGAGGGACCTGCAGATCAGCCAGCCGGCTCGGCCCGGCCACCTCCTGGCTGAGACTTCCCTGTGTATGAAAAAGGGACATGGTTTTAGTTTTTGCATCATCAATCACAATCCTAAATTAGTACTCCAAACTAACATCTAGTTAACATCATTGATTGGACAAGCAGAAATATTTAAAGGAATGCTATACCTGGCTCAATCTGGGCTCCTCCATGTGTTGCCTGGAAGGCCCAGGTTGGGCATCAGAAGCCTCAGCCAGGGGGGAAGGAAGCGTGGAAGGAAGACTGGAGAGGGATGGCCTATGTTCAGTCTGGCCTGCCAGAAAATGCAGCCTGTCGTAGTACATCCTGGGGACATAGATGTCATCTGCTGCTCCAGATCTCTGCGAATCCAGGACTTTCTTGCGCTCCCTCAGATATGTACTCCTCAGGCAACCAATTAAGATCTTTAAATAGGTGATGTCTGCCGTGGGGATCACCTGCTTCACAATTTCACACAATTGCACCAGTGCGGCCTTCCTCATTGCTTGGTTCTTGAAATGGGGGTGTTAATCTCCCACAGACAGGGCAGCTCCCTTAGCATCTCTACGAATACTGACATGAAGTCATTATCTTTGAGTAGCATATCCATGTTCACTGCAAGACACAACACAAGACAAAGCCTAATGTCAGACAAAACTCTCCTAATCTTGTTACAATATAGGCCTCAATCTAGAAGCAGTATAGGCACAAGTTTGTCTCTTACCTTCGTTCTTACGATCGGCGCGTCCAATGCTCCTTCCTCCGCTCACAGATCGTACGTAATACGCACGCGTGTTACGCTTTATACATACTGCGCATGCGTGTAACTCCGCCCACCTCTTTCTAGTCTATTCCCCGCCCCTTTTCATTCGGCGCAGTGGGTGAAAAGCATGATGGCGGAGTTAGAGCAGGTGTGTGCTAATTATAGCAACGAGGAGGAGGAGGAGGAAAGCCCGGATCCAGGCACGTCCCGATCCAGAAGGAGATGTTTTAAGGCCACAAATATGTCCTTTGGGGAGATGTTGGAGATGGTCGACATCATGAGGAAGTCCGACTATGACGGGAAGTATGGGCCTTACCCCCACCCCAACATCAGAAAGGCCAAAAGCATTGCTAAAGTGGTCAAAAGCCTTCACAGGAATTTCGGGGTACGAAGATCTAAAGATCAGCTCAGGAAGCGTTGGTCGGACCTGAAGTTGAGAGAGCCAGAGCAGTACCGAAAGATCCGGAGAGTGCTGCAAAAAAGTAAGTAGTTGTGCTGTGTTCCTATTCTTTCTGTCTTTATTCCGTTCGTGCTGCTCCATATGCTTTTATTAATTGTAACGCTTAAAAGGGCAACTTTAATGTTCATGGGCCCATTATTCGTTCGTATCAAACATTTTTCTTTCGGCCTCTAAAACACCATTGTTTAGGCCATATGCATTTTCCCACATTTTTTTTGGGCCTACTTGGATGCCAAATATTTGTTTGTGTAGATGGGTTTGTTACTAGAATGAAATGCAAACTCGACTGTGTGTAAGGAGAGGACACTGAGCAGCTGTTTTCACATCTGGACACTGGAGCACTAGTGTGGGACACAAGAACACCCTTTTTATTAGGGGGCCACACAGGTGCTCCAGTGTATACTATAGGGGGGTCTCCATCTGTGAAGCTTGTACCAAACAGGTAAAGTATTGCAGCTTGACAAAGGCCAATAAAAAAGACATCTTGGAACTCGGCTAAAATAGACAATTGTACCCCACTTCCAAGCAATGTTTCCTATTTCTAGTTCTGCCATCAAATATCTGTGTGCTAATTATACCATTTTTGTTTTACATAGGGGAGAAAAGACTCGGAGGACACCCCTCATCCGAGGAGACCACAGACCCCCCACCTATGGAAGAAGGTGAAATACCCCCAAACGAAGCTGAGCAGGAGGAAGAAGAAGATGTGATGGAGATTGGCACCACAACAGGTGAGTGTCTGCGACCACAGGCTCAGGTAAGAGATGGATTATGGCAGATTTTTGAGACCTTTTTTTTTTTATTTATCTCTTTTTAGGTGATCGTGATGTGAGGGAGAGAGAACGCTTTACTTCTGAAAGTGCCCAGATCCTGATCGGGGAGATCATGGGGTGTAATGCCGAACTGCAAAACATCCAGCAAAAAATCCATGATGTTATTAAAAAAAATAATATCATCATTGATGTTTTGGGGCAAATTTAAAACCCCACAAAATCACTTTTTGTATTGTGGTTCAATCTTTTAAATTTTTTTGCAATGTTTTGAAAAGCCAAATTTGGAGGATGCACACAGTGTTCCAACATGTGCTATCTGCCATCACGGGAGATCAATGGACACGTTTTGGGGGCGCAACCCCTTCCTCAATTATAAAGTCGCGTTAAGGAAGGGCTTGCTCCCCCAAAACACGTCCCTTGATCCCCCATGATGGCAGATAGCACATGTTGACATTCGTAAATTGGTGTGCATCTTCCAAATTTGGCTTTTCCAGGGGTGATTTCCCCCCATCTGAACGCTATATCAAACACAGTTCCTAAATACTGATGTCTGATATAGCCTTCAGGTTTTACCTAATGTGAACCTTGTAAGTTCAAGTTTTTTGGCTTTCTTGTTGGTTTTACACAGGCCTGTTTTATCTGAAATGGATATTTCGAATTTTGATAATGCTACTGCAAAAATTGTTATACAACAAACATGTTGGTTTGTTTTAAAAACCTTTGGTAAATGCACATGTGATTGTGCAGGTATAAAAAAGTTGGTTACTCAAGAATGTGTGGATTATTGTCTCAACACTACAACACTTTTGGGGTGATGTAATAGCTGTTTTGTGCAAAAATGGGGGTTATTTCCTAAGGGCAAATCCACTTTGCACTACAAATGCAGGTTCAGTGCAGTTGCAAGTGCACTTGTAGTGAAATGTGTTTTTGCATTTAGGAAATACCAGCCAACAGGGCTTTGTATAAGGTTACCCAATTACGACATTTTCTGCACTCAAAACATTTCTGTCAGGGTCAGCTAAAACAAACACAAGCAGTAAATGTCCACAAAGAATTTCTTTTTTTTTTTAAATTTCAAAAAGGCTTCACATATTGTCTGGCATATTGATAGCCCCCCTACCCGCAAAGAACTCCAGGTATCGTAACCGGACATTAGGGATGAGCTTCGAGTTCGAGTCGAACTCATGTTCGACTCGAACATTGGCTGTTCGCAAGTTCGCCGAACACCGAACAATTTGGGGTGTTCGCGGCAAATTCGAATGCCGCGGAACACCCTTTAAAAGTCTATGGGAGAAATCAAAAGTGCTAATTTTAAAGGCTTATATGCAAGTTATTGTCATAAAAAGTGTTTGGGGACCTGGGTCCTGCCCCAGGGGACATGGATCAATGCAAAAAAAAGTTTTAAAAACGGCCGTTTTTTCAGGAGCAGTGATTTTAATAATGCTTAAAATCAAACAATAAAAGTGTAATATCCCTTTAAATTTCATACCTGGGGGGTGTCTATAGTATGCCTGTAAAGGGGCGCATGTTTCCCGTGTTTAGAACAGCCTGACAGCAAAATGACATTTGGAAGGAAAAAACTCATTTAAAACTACCCGCGGCTATTGCATTGCCATCAATACACATAGAAGTTCATTGATAAAAACGGCATGGGAATTCCCCACAGGGAAACCCCGAACCAAAATTTCAAAAAAAAAAAAATGAAGTGGGAGTCCCCCTAAATTCCACACCAGGCCCTTCAGGTCTGGTATGGATATTAAGGGGAACCCCGGCCAAAATTTAAAAAAAAAAATGACGTGGGGTTCCCCCTAAATTCCATACCAGACCCTTCAGGTCTGGTATGGATTTTAAGGGGAACCCCGCGCCAAAAAAAAAAAAAAAAACGGCGTGGGGTTCCCCCAAAAATCCATACCAGACCCTTATCCGAGCACGCAACCTGGCAGGCCGCAGGAAAAGAGGGGGGGACGAGAGTGCGCCCCCCCCCCTCCTGAACCGTACCAGGCCACATGCCCTCAACATTGGGAGGGTGCTTTGGGGTAGCCCCCCAAAACACCTTGTCCCCATGTTGATGACAAGGGCCTCGTCCCCACAACCGTGGCCGGTGGTTGTGGGTGTCTGCGGGCGGGGGGCTTATCGGAATCTGGAAGCCCCCTTTAACAAGGGGACCCCCAGATCCCGCCCCCCCCCCTGTGTGAAATGGTAAGGGGGTACTTACCCCTACCATTTCACTAAAAAAGTGTCAAAATAGTTAAAAATGACAAGAGACAGTTTTTGACAATTACTTTATTTAAATGCTTCTTCTTTCTTCCTTCATCTTCTTCTGGTTCTTCTGGCTCTTCTGGTTCTTCCTCCAGCGTTCTCGTCCAGCATCTCCTCCGCGGCGTCTTCTATCTTCTTCTCCTCGGGCCGCTCCGCACCCATGGCATTGGGGGAGGCTCCCGCTCTTCTCTTCATCCTCTTCTCTTCTTCCTTCTTCCTTCTTCTCTTCTTCTCTTCTTCTGCGGGCCGCTCCGCATCCATGCATGGAGGGAGGCTCCCGCTGTGTGACGGCGTCTCCTCATCTGACGGTTCTTAAATAACGGGGGGCGGGGCCACCCGGTGACCCCGCCCCCCTCTGACGCACAGTGACTTGACGGGACTTCCCTGTGACGTCACGGGGAATGCCACAGGGAAGTCCCGTCATGTCCCGTGCGTCAGAGGGGGCGGGGTCACCGGGTGGCCCCGCCCCCGTTATTTAAGAACCGTCAGATGAGGAGACGCCGTCACACAGCGGGAGCCTCCCTCCATGCATGGATGCGGAGCGGCCCACAGAAGAAGAGAAGAAGAGAAGAAGGAAGAAGAGAAGAAGGAAGAAGGAAGAAGAGAAGAGGATGAAGAGAAGAGCGGGAGCCTCCCCCCCAATGCCATGGGTGCGGAGCGGCCCGAGGAGAAGAAGATAGAAGACGCCGCGGAGGAGATGCTGGACGAGAACGCCGGATGAAGAACCAGAAGAGCCAGAAGAACCAGAAGAAGAAGAAGATGAAGGAAGAAAGAAGAAGCATTTAAATAAAGGAATTGTCAAAAACTGTCTCTTGTCATTTTTAACTATTTTGACACTTTTTTAGTGAAATGGTAGGGGTAAGTACCCCCTTACCATTTCACACAGGGGGGGGGCCGGGATCTGGGGGTCCCCTTGTTAAAGGGGGCTTCCAGATTCCGATAAGCCCCCCGCCCGCAGACCCCCACAACCACCGGCCACGGTTGTGGGGATGAGGCCCTTGTCCTCATCAACATGGGGACAAGGTGTTTTGGGGGGCTACCCCAAAGCACCCTCCCAATGTTGAGGGCATGTGGCCTGGTACGGTTCAGGAGGGGGGGGGGCGCACTCTCGTCCCCCCCTCTTTTCCTGCGGCCTGCCAGGTTGCGTGCTCGGATAAGGGTCTGGTATGGATTTTTGGGGGAACCCCACGCCGTTTTTTTTTTTTTTTGGCGCGGGGTTCCCCTTAAAATCCATACCAGACCTGAAGGGTCTGGCATGGAATTTAGGGGGAACCCCACATCATTTTTTTTAAAAATTTTGTCCGGGCTTCCCCTTAATATCCATACCAGACCTGAAGGGCCTGGTATGGAATTTAGGGGGACTCCCACTTCATTTTTTTTTTTTTTAATTTTGGTTCGGGGTTTCCCTGTGGGGAATTCCCATGCCGTTTTTATCAATGAACTTCTATGTGTATTGACGGCAATGCAATAGCCGCGGGTAGTTTTAAATGAGTTTTTTCCTTCCAAATGTCATTTTGCTGTCAGGCTGTTCTAAACACGGGAAACATGCGCCCCTTTACAGGCATACTATAGACACCCCCCAGGTACGAAATTTAAAGGGATATTACACTTTTATTGTTTGATTTTAAGCATTATTAAAATCACTGCTCCTGAAAAAAGGGCCGTTTTTAAAACTTTTTTTTGCATTGATCCATGTCCCCTGGGGCAGGACCCAGGTCCCCAAACACTTTTTATGACAATAACTTGCATATAAGCCTTTAAAATTAGCACTTTTGATTATTCATGTTCGTGTCCCATAGACTTTAACGGTGTTCGCATGTTCGAGCGAACTTTTTTCCTGTTCACATGTTCTGGTGCGAACCGAACAGGGGGGTGTTCGGCTCATCCCTACCGGACATCACGGGCACTCAGGGAGGGCAAGCCAGGACGGCCACTTTCAAGCGCCGTCAGTGTTGTTGGATTTTGGATTCCGGCCTCAGGCCCAACTGAGCCAGCATAGTTGGCAGAATGTTATCTTAAAAAATTATGGAGAATACAGCACGCAAGTATTATATGGTTCAGTTTATACTCCGCCATATGGATGGGTGTCAGAAATAGTCGGAACCGGCTGGCCAGGATTCCAAATGTGTTCTCCACCACTCTTCGGGCTCTGGCCAGCCGGTAATTAAAAACCCTCTGTTCCGGGGTGAGGGTCCTCATCGGGAATGGCCGCATCAGGTGGTCCCCCAGCGCAAACGCTTCATCAGCAACGAACACAAATGGGAGACCTTCAACATTGTCCTCTGGAGCTGGCAAGTCCAAGCTGCCATTCTGGAGACGCCTGTAGGACTCCGTCTGGGCGATGACTCCACCATCGGACATCCGGCCATTCTTCCCCACGTCCACATACAAGAATTCGTAATTAGCCGACACCACCGCCAACATCACTATACTATTAAACCCCTTGTAATTATAATAGTACAACCCCGAGTTGGGTGGTGGGACGATGTGGACGTGTTTCCCATCAATTGCCCCTCCGCAGTTAGGAAAGTCCCACCGCTGGGCAAAGTGGGAGGCCACAGTCTGCCATTCCTGTGGTGTGGAAGGAAACTGTTGAGGAAAAAACAATAAAGATTACTATTTTTTCACAGAAACATGGCAAGCAGATTATACACAAACATTATGGGGCAACCTCCAGATAGCATTTAGTAAGGGGAATTTAACAAGGCCAAAGTATAATGTACACCTATCATATTCCCCCTCCCCCCTCTCATGGGCCATTTCTAACATTATAGGGGGGGAACTCTTGGACAGGTAACCCTCTTCACTTCATTGAGAGATGAATGCCTAAATAATGGGTATTACTTGGAACAGCCCCTCCTTAGTTACACTATTGGCAGCCCACTGGACAGGTAAGAAGTGTCATAATACAAAGATAGAAATACACACTGTACACATTTCAGGACATTTGGACATTCTGCTATTACCTATCAAGATAATAATAGGATACAAAAACTTTAAACAGTACCATTGTAAAGTATACAGGCAGGCCCTTGCACTACATGCTTTGGGGAATTCATCCATAAATCTGAGCACTAAAGAGATGGGTATAGTGTGTATGGGTTTGGCAAAGTCAGCAGATAGATGATTGAGGATAGAGAATTGGGATCAGCTGACCTAGCAGTTGGGGGGAGGGAGGGTTACTAAAAATTATTTGGGGACACCACAAAAAAAGCCTCTGCCACTCTGCCTGAATTAAAATCAAAAATAACATTACCAAACATTTTAGGGGGTGTTTGGGGTAAAGCACTACTATGGAGCAGATAAAATACATTGTTAAGTGACTACATGAGGTGAATATAGGGCAGGAGACACCATGCTGGGGAGGTTAGTGAAGGGCAAATATTTATGAAGGACCTAAAATAATAATTACATAAAAATCCAGCATGCATGAGAACAAAGGGGACATTCACAGCATATTACAATCATGGTAATTAGGGAATGAGGAAAGAAATACAAGATATTAGCAAACATTCAATACAATAAAATGTGATATAAAAGGATAAAAATCTTACCTTCATATACTCCTTCTGCAGGACCTGGATGATGGCAGAACAGGTCTCTGGGATAATGATCCCCAGAGCCTGAGGGGAGATGCCTGTCGAGAACTTCAAGTCCTGCAGGCTTCTCCCCGTCGCCAAGTACCGCAGGGTAGCGACCAGCCTCTGCTCCGGAGTGATGGCTTGCCTCATGCAGGTATCCTGCCTGCTGATATAGGGGGTCAGCGAAGCCAACAAACGGTGAAACACGGGGTCCGTCATCCTGAGAAAGTTCCTGAAATCATCACGATTATTCTCACGGATCTCACGGAGCAAAGGTGTATGACAGACCTGGTCACGCTGAAGCAACCAATTCTTGGTCCATGAACTCCTCCCCACCCTGTTCATGGACTGGACTTGTGTCAAGGTCAGGACCCCAACACCAAGCCCCCGCACAGCACGAATTCTACGAGGAGTACACATACGAAACATGGCTAGAAAACGGTCGGCTGCTCAGAACGAAGTAACAGAACGCACTGAAGAACAGCAAGGCCTGTGAAGAGCGACCTGAAAAACAGCAACGAGCAGGCAAGATCACACAGAAAACTCTGATACGAACTGACTGCACGCACTGAAGAGCAGATACAAACCCACAAGCACAAACTGAACGGCAGAAAACGATCTGAAAGCCACGAGTCTGAAAAAGCGCGAATCGTCTCTCACCAAACTTTTACTAACACGAGATTAGCAAAAGGAGCCCAAAGGGTGCCGCGCTTGGTTCTGAACCGGCCTTTTCTAGTCTCGTCGTACGTGGTGTACGTGACCGCGTGGTTGTCGATCGGAAATTCCGACAACTTTGTGAGACCGTGTGTAGGCAAAACAAGTTTGAGCCAACATCCGTCGGAAAAAATCCTAGGATTTTGTTGTCGGAATGTCCGAACAAAGTCCGACCGTGTGTACGCCCTATACCTCTTCTTCTCCTCAGTCTTTCAAAGATGTGTGTGCCTTAATGAACCTCATTGACTTGGTTATTGAATCAGATATTAATATGGATGACATTGATGTTTGTTGCAGTTCAGTATCATTTAAGATGAAATCAGATTTTTATCCTGTGAGTTCTAGAGGCAAAGACATGGACACATATCAGACTCTGGTTGAAAGGGATTT